>PVHX01008901.1:0-38564 GCA_004024805.1 Geosciurus inauris
ATGGGGACAGCAAGGGTGATGGAATATGATGGTCATAATAACCCTAACTTTATGTATGACTGCATATATGATGTGATTCTATACAACTTACAACTAGAGAATTGATATGTTATCCTCTATCTATGTACAATGAGTCAATTTACACTGTCAACATGTAAGCCTAAATAAAACAAGAATAAAAATTAAAAAAAAAAAAAGTATAATTTGAATGCAGATGATACCTCATTGGCTATGATTAATCTTGGCCCTTCTGCAGCCCAGTTTTGGCACTGGATATATACTAGTTCTAACCCTCTCTACCTCATTAGCTTTCTGTGACTTGTTTACATCTCAAAAGGCTAACATTCCCACAATACACATTTGCTTTTCTTACTTTGAATAAAATCCATATAGATTTCACAACTTATGTGAATTTTTTTCTCCTAAAGTTCTCTATCCCTGAGACATAAAACATTGAATATTTTTAAGTCTTCTTAAAAAAATGTAACTCATATTTTCTTGAGGTTATTGTAGAAAAAAACTTAAATGAAAAAATATCAATGTTAAGTAGGGCATTCAAATGGCTGGTTTGTGCTATTTGTAGTTGATTATTTGAGAAGACTTGGAAAGGAATGTTAGTGTTAACTCAAATCTGCTGCAGATCTTAGAGGTTAAAGTAAAGATGAGAAACCTGATTGGGCTTTGGGTGATTTAAGACATATGTGGTTTAAAAGTGAAGAGAAAATTCATGAATTCTTTTAACAAAATGTTTGTATTTGAGTTATTTGAAGAGATAGATTAATCTACTTGTGTATTTGCATGGTAGAAATAAAATTGACACAAGTGAATATAACAGGAAATATGTGCTTTCATATTTATATAAATCTGCATATGAATTTTTTATTTCTGATCCGGGAAAGGTAAGGAGAGAGTTCAAATATACAATATTGATGCTTCTGAATTTTAGCTTCAGTCAAAGGATTATTGGTCCCTGCTGAGTGGGCTATACTCCATTACATATTAAAGCAAGATTTAACATACTTATGTGAATATTATAAGTTGTTATTACTGCCAGAAGAAATGGCAGGTAAGCATAGAAAACATCTTAAACTAATATTTTTAAGCCCCAAGCCAGTTAAGCAAGCTCAGGTAATTGAAGCACCAGTCGGGCCCTAATAAAAGTCCTTTGCGTGACATAATCACTTGGTATAACATGGGATTTTTTCCCATTCCATGAGAACTTAGAAAAATCCTGGCATTTTATTTTAAGGATTTCCAAATAAAAATCCCCAGACACAGCTTAGGTTCAGCCACATAGTAGAGAAAACATGGACTGCCAGGATCCAAACCTCTCCTAATCAAATGCATATGACACAAAGTTCTGTTTTCTTAGATGCTGAAGCAAGAGGTCCCCAGTGAGAGTTCAGGGGGATTGCTGTGATATGCTTTCTAGCTTGCCTGGAGATAATCTTCAAAATCCTTGTAACAAGGATTGGGTCTGTTGTAAAATTTAGCCCAGAGAGACTGTATATTGAGGATATGTTATGAACAAAACCTAGAGTGATATAACAAAACCTAGAGTGATATAATTGTGTGTGCTTTTTTTCTGAATTTTAGGGCCTTAAACTCATCAATAATGCAGACATTTAATAATGCATCAAGACATACTAATTGTTCTAAAAATTAGCAATATGAGAAATAATGCTCTAGATTTTTTTTTTTTTTTTTTTGTGACAGTACTGTGGATTGAACTCAGGGATGCTTTACCACTGAGCTACATTTCCAGTCCTATTAATTTTTATTTTAAGACAAAGTCTAAGTTGCTGAGCCTGGCCTTTTTGCATCCTCCTGTCTCAGCCTCCAGTCACTGTGATTATAGGTGTGCACCATCACCCCAACCTAGAAATTATTCTAGAAATAATCTTAGGTGTGGATTAAATCTGTAATGGTAGAACTTGATTGAACATATATGTAAGGACAAGACAGGGGACAAATAATAGGTATAAAAGATACTCAAGTGAAATATTTAGGGTATTTAAAATTGAGAGACATATCACATGCTTGTATAATTTTATCAAAATGGACTCTATGTCATGTGTAACTAAGAATGAATAAAAGAAATAGACTGCAGAAATACAACAAATAATTAAACTGAAAAGCTCTGTATGTCTGACAAACTGGGAGATTATGAATCTTAAGGATTTTATTTTCAGAATGTATGTATAATAGCACAAAAGATAAATGACAGGAATGAAGTGACAGAGGAAGGTTGTGAGGAAAGAAAGGAATATCTTCATCACAATAACAATTTAGGGGAAAAAAAAAAACAGAACTAGAAAGGTCACATAGTCAGCTGGTGGCAATTGGTATGTAAACCTGGGTCAGTGCGAGTCAAACTTGCTCTTCCTTCCACATCCAAATGTCAACCACAGAGCTTTTGTAGAACCTGCTGCTATATCTTTTTCCACTTTGGAAAACTAAACCCATATTATGATGCGCTACTTTAAAAGAGTCAAACATACATTGCATACCAATATATGTAATACACCCACTCATATACTAAAAGGACTTAGTTCTAAAACTTTTGTTGAGGCTCAGTACACACCACTGGAGAATATGAGTGTACCAGAAAATGCAATACCAAATATGCCTCTTTGTCATTTAAATTATTTCAGGCTAGTTATTTTGAGAAACTGCAGACAGAGAAGTAGCATGGAAACACTTTACATTTGTAAAAGAAACATCTTTAAAGAAAATCTCTAGTTAGTAAAATAAGTTGTATCAGGAAAAGAGTTGTTCAGGGATAACTTTCATCACCTGAGAGACTATACATAACAAATGCAACCTTTATTCACCATGCTTTCTTACTCTTATCCCCCCATCATTTTCCTCCACATCTCCCAGAAGCCCCAAGTCCTTGTCTCTATAGCTTAAGGTGCTATATAAACATCAATCATCTGGCCCTTAAATATTTGAGTCTCATATTTTTGTGGAACTCTTGGTGCATATATGCATAATTAAAATGTTCTTGCAACTATTAATCTGTCATATACAATTTAATTTCTAGCCCACTCAAAGAACTTAGACATGTAGAAAGAAGTCAGTTTTCTCTGCTCTACATTTTCTTTTTGGGCGGGGGGGAAATGGGGTACCAGGTGTTGAACTCAGTAGCACTTGACCACTGAGCCACATCCTCAGGCTTATTTTGTATTTTATTTAGAGACAGCGTTGCATTGCATTGCTCAGCGTCTCGCTTTTGCTGAGGCTGGCTTTGAACTTGAGATCCTCCAGCTTCAGCTTCCAGAGCCCCTGTAATTTCAGGCATGCACTACTGTGCCTGGTTCTGCTCTACATTTTTGACATATATTTACACTATAATATTGTTTAAATTGTCAGTACTGTATTATCTTCATAGAAATCCTGAGACATGTTATTGAAAACTTAAGTTTTCCAGTCTGTTCAGCATTTTGAACTCCCCAGAGCAAAATGCAGGCTTTCTACAAAGTTTATTTCTTAATTTTACAAATGATGGGATTTCATAGAGTAAAAATTCTGTCAATAAATATAATTTTAAAAATATATGTATCACCTAGAAATTCAACCCCCCAGAGAAAATTTCCATCTGTTGATTTATTTGGTCATTTCTATTTCATGCACATAGGAGACCAACAAGTAATATATTTAAAAACATTTGATTGGTTCTACTATTTCTAAAATATTTCCATTTGTCAAAATCCCTGTATGCTTGATGGTATGACTGGTCAATAATATATTGTTTCAAAAGGCAATTATAGCTCTGAAACAAAGAACTCAGTATTCATCTTTCTCATCTTTACAACAAAAATTCCTGGATGAAAGTCAACTACTTTTTTTGCACTCACCAGAGAAATAAATATTCAGGGTAAACTATTATTCCAAGAAATAGGTAGATACAAAGAATCTCTGTGGAGGTTTTACTTACCTGGATCAAAAGCTGCTGGAGCCATTAACTGGTAGGAACACATGAAATGCCACAAGATGAGCACGGAGAAGAGTGAGAATCTCCAGGACCTACAGTCTTAGGAGGTCCCCACCTTTCTTATCTCACAAATCCCACCAAATTTTTACAGTAAAGAGCCAAACATGATTCCCTCAAGACCCTAGCATAGTGAGAAGGAAAAGAGCCGTTTTGAAATACCTCCAGCAAATTCTCCAAAATAAATACTTGCTTCCCAGGTGATAGACTTTGAGAGCCTTATCATACCTGGAGGGAAGGGTATTTATCCATCTACAGCTTCTCCATATTTTCCTGTCTCAGGCAAATGGAAGTAATGAGGAAAAATAAGAAACACTTGTGAAGGGGTCCTCACAGCCTGGGGGAAAAAGACACAAAAAATGTGGTTTAATCCTAAGAGTACAAAAGCTCTTCCTCCCTGCACCTTGCTACCATATCAAATGGGCACTAGTGTAATAACAATGTATTACCACTGAAAGAGCTGGAAGATGTTTGCTGAAGGAAGAGTTCTCTGGCAAGCCCTAAGTCTAGAAAAGAGACACTGGACCAATAGCAACAGTAATCATTAAACAAGGCTGCCTCCCAGCAACTAATGTTTTAACCTCAAATTACCTCAAGTATCCTCACACTTGAGGCCTTTTCCTTAGTTTGCCACTACCTAGTACATTGTATCTAAATTTTAGCCAAAAACATTTAGGTTGGATATATTGCTGAATGGTAAAGTACTTGCCAAGCATACACAAGGGTGTGGGTTTAATACTCAACATCACATACATCATTAAAAAAAAAGTTAACAGTTAATGGAAATGTGGAGGAAGAGATATTCTGAAGAGATGAAATGCAAAACAGAACCAGACTTGATTTGACACAAATATTGGAAATGTAAAACAGGGTGTTTAAGTACCTATGATTAATATATTATGACCTTTACTGGAAAAGTAGACAACATGCAAGAGTAGATGTGTAATTTAAGCTAAAAAAGAATCAAAATGAAATGCTAGGGGAAAAAAACACTTTCAATAAAAATGAAGAATGTCTTTAAGATGCTCATTAGTAGGCTGGACCTTACTGAGGACGAGTCGGTGGAATTGAACCTATGCCAGCATAAATTTCCTATACTGAAAAGCAAGTATAAACTAGAATAAAAAACACAACACAACAACAGAATATCCAATAACTGTGAGAAAATTTGAAAAGCTATAAATATACAAAAATGGAATATTAAAAGAAAGAGAATGGAATAAATAACTTATTTACAATAATAATGGTCAATTTTTTTCCAAAATAAAAAACAGACTAACTCATAGATCCAGGAGGCTCAGAGAACACCAAGCAAAATAAATATCAAAAATTCTGCATGTAGGGATATATCATATAAACCAAATACAAATAGAAAAATTTGAAAGCAATACAAAAAGTGGTGGGGAGAGTTGGAAAGAGAAAACATCTTTCTTAAAGATCAAGAAGTAACAAAAATTACCATGGTTTTCTCATCAAAGAGCATAGAAGGATGAAATGAGTGGAGTAAAATATTTGAAATGTGTTGGATGGAGTCTTAGCCTTGGGGAAACAGATTCAGGGGCCTGGCAGGTAAAGAAAGATGCAAGGTGCAGTTGGAACAGTAAATATTCTTTATTCTGGCAGCCCCCAGTCTTCAGCTCCAGCCCCCTGAATGCTTCATTTTGTACCTGAGTCTTTCCGTTGGCCTTTTTTATATGCAAGCCAGACAAAGCAGGCACATTGACAACAGGTTACACAAGTGGTCCCATGCTCACAAGCAAATGTTTATGATCTTGAATATATGTGCTGCATCAGAGTGTTCATGACTTTGACTGCATACTAAAAACATGGCACTCCAGAAGCCTCGATAAGGGACCTAAATATAACCATCTTGGGCCTTCCCTGTAAGTGTTCAGAGAAAAAAAAACAAAAAACAAAAAAACAACCAACCTAAAAGTCTATGTCTTAAAAAATTAACCTTCAACCATAAAGAAGAAATGACTCAGGAAAACAAAAAGCAAAGGTGCCATTTGGAAACCCTTACTTTTAGAAGGCAGGTTCTCTAGCTATGGTTATGAGTCATTTCTGAAATAATTGCATATTTGACTTTTCCTGTGTTCAAATGGATAACAACAACAAAAACAACAAAATCTTATAAGTTCACCTTTGTTAGTTTCTAAGATAACTTTACCACCCACAGCTTCAAGAAAGTATGGAGGGGAATGTGCTATATAATTGGGTTTGCTAGATAAAAGACAAGATACCTAGTCAACTTTCAAGTTCAAATAAACAATAAGTAATTTTTAGCTTAAGTAGATGCCATGAAATATTTACTACTTATAATCAAATTTTTTATTTGCTGCTTATATGTAACTCAGATTTAATTTAACATTCTGTTTTTCTTGACTTAATATAAATCTACCAATAGGTCAAACATTTCCCAGCCTCAATTATACCCACCTCATCACCAAGAACTGTGCCAAACTAGACCCAAGCAGGAGTCTTCAATTAGGATGTTTGAGGTTTCCTAATGGTTGATGTGATTTTATATTTTGAC
This sequence comes from Geosciurus inauris, assembly GCA_004024805.1. NCBI lineage: Eukaryota > Metazoa > Chordata > Mammalia > Rodentia > Sciuridae > Geosciurus > Geosciurus inauris. Next base: position 6,531 of record PVHX01008901.1, read on the forward strand.
ATGTATCAGTTATCACCAACCAAAAGCCTCCCATATCATTCTCTATGAAAACTCATTGTATGTGTTGAATAAACCCCAGTGTAATTTCAGCTTTTTTTATGTTAAAATATTTTCCTGTTTCAGTTTTGATTTTTCTTTTTCTTCTTTCTTTCTTTTTTTACTTTTTTCATTTTGAAACTTTCTAAATTCCCCAGATTCTGATTTAACTATTGGTATCAAGTGGCAGTTTTTTGTTTGTTTGTTTGTTTTCCCTCAAATGCCAATCGATGTTGGGACTGCATTTGAGGAAGATGTGGTGCTTGCTTCTTTCAAGTTCCAGACTGTTCTTCAGTCATACCTCTAAAAACCTTAGTTTCTTCAAAGTGTGTGCTGCTACTGACACAACTCATATTCTCCAGTCTTCCAAGTCTAATCCTAACCCCTCTTTAGTTGAAGTCCTTGACATCTTCCTTGCCATCTTCATTACTGCCTCTATTTACGGCATCAATCCCCATGTTTCAGCACCCATGTAAAGGACACATCCAACATCTCACCTCTTAGTTCCTTTACCTCATGCCAACACTTTTCCTCTCCTTCACCTTAACCACCTACTTCCATGGCCTTAAGGTAGGCCAGAATGTCTTTCTAGCTGTGGAATGGATTGGTATCATTCTTAAAATGCAGTTGTATACCAGATGTTAATCACTGTGTACAGACTGACTTATAGGTCAGAGCCCAGGCCCTGCTGCATCTGAATAACAGGAACCTTATTTGCCGATCTCAGCTATCCATCAACACATTTTGACTTTGTATCTGTGCCCTGAACACAACACATGTAGGAAGCTCATTATTTTAATATTAGATAGTACATGACTACACAATATTCATTTCAAGCATACCCCGCAACCTGATTTCTCACAGCTTCTGTTTCTATATTTTAAATACCTCTCTAACAATTTTCAATCTCAGATAAGACCACCCACCAATGGAATACACCACATTTATATTTATTGTCCTTCTGTCTTTACCAGTAATGCTCTAGCATCTGTGACTGTCATCACTTGCACACATCTTTGAATACTAGAGTGATTTAGTCCCACACTTGTTTTATTTACCTTGAAAAAATTCATCCCTGAATGAAATATTTGAGCATGCATAAGAAACAGTTTAAAACCAAGCACACATATCTCACCTTAAATGTCTAACCAGGAGTTACATCTGGACCCTCAGGATTAGTAATCTTACATGATTTCCCATTTAAATTCCCATTTGATTAGTCACTTTCTTGGCTGACTGTACTTCATGTTATCTACTTTAAAAAACTTTAAACTCTCACCAGGTGTGATGATGAACATCTGTAATTCCAGCTACTCAGAAAGCCAAGACAGGAGGATGGTAATTTAAGACCCTGACTCAAAATTAAAAAATGGGCTGTGGATATAATTCAGTGGTTAGAGAACTTCTGGGCTAAATTTCTAGTACTGGAAAAAAAAATTAAAACTCCCTTCGCTTTAAAGAGAGTCTGCAGAATGGGAGAAAATATAAAGAACTCCAAAAATTTAATACCAGAAAAGAGAAAAGAAGAAAACCCAACATCAACACCAAAAAATATCAATGACCAAATTAATAAATGGGCAAAGGAACTGAACAAGCACTTCACAGAAGAAATACGATTGATCAACAAATATATGAAAAAATGTTTAACATCTCTAGCAGTTAGAAAAATGCAAATTAAAACTACACCAAGATTTCATCTCACTCCAGTCAGAACAGCAATTATCAAGAATGTAAGTAACAATACGTGTTTGGGAGAAATGTCGGGGGAAAGGTTCACTTATACATTGCTGGTGGAACTGAAAACTGGTGCAACCACTCTGAAAAGCAGTATGGAGATTCCTCAGAAAACTTAGAATGGAACTACTATTTGACCCAGTTATCGCATTCTTCAGCATACACCCAAAGGACTTAAAATTAGCATAATTCAGTGATGTAGTCACATCAATGTTTATAGCAGTTCAATTCAAAATGGCTAAGTATGGAGTCAGCCTAGGTGCCCTTCAACAGATGAATGGATAAGGAAAATGTGTTACATATATACACAATGGAATACTATTGAGCCACAAAGAGAAATGGAATTATGGCATTTATTGGTAAATGGATAAAACTATAGACTGTCATGCTTAGTGAAATAAGCCAATCCCCCAAAACGATATGCTAAATATTCTCTCTGATATGTGGAGAGAATAAGGGGAGAGATTAACTCAAAATAAGGGAGTTAGAGTAGGGAAGAATAGGAATGTTTGGGATTAGACAAAGGGGAATGAAGGGAATGAAAAGGGAATGGGAATAGGAAAGAGTGAATCAGTCATTACTTTCCTATGTTCATATGTGAATACACATTATGTAACTGTGTAACTCCACATTATGTACAACCAGAATAATGAGAAGTTATACTTCATATATGTATAATATATCAAAATATATTATACTGTCATGCGTAATTAATAAGACCAAATTTAAAAAAATACTTCAAAGCAGGAAAAAAAAAAAAAACCTCTCTTTATTAACCAATCAGGATCCACATGCTTCTTATTTGCAATGATTAGTCATTTTGTTTTCTGTATTATTAGCCTAGGGCTGTCATACTTAAATACAACAAACTATATGTCTTAAAATTATACAATTTTTTTTTTTTTTGGTACCGGGGATTGAACTTCAGGGGTACTCAACCACTGAGCCACATCCCCAGCCCTATTTTGTGTTTTATGTAGAGTCAGGGTCTCACTGAGTTAGTTGCTTAGTCCCTCGTCGTCACTGAGGCTGGCTTTGAACTCGCGATTCTCCTGTCTCAGCCTCCCAAAGTGCTGAGATTACAAAATTGTACAAATTTTTATCTCACAGTTCTGGAGAGTAAAAGTCTGAAATGAAGGTCTCAACCAAGGCATGTTCCTCTTGAGACCTACAGAGAAGAATCCTTCTTTCCCTTTTCTTGGCTTCTAGTGGGGACTATCAAGGCTCATGTTCCTTGGCTTGCAGCTGCACTATTTCAATCTCTGCCTGTGTAATCAATTGACATTCTTTCTTAATATTTCTGTGTGTTCCAAATCCCCATTTCTTCTAAGGACACAAGCTATATACTATCATAGCTCACTCTAATAACCTCATCTCAACTTGTTTACATTTGTGAAGACCCTATTTCTTTTTGTAATTATTTTTTATTTTTATTTTTAGATATACAGAACAGAAGAGTGTATTTTGATATATTATTATACATGGAATATAATTTATTCCAGTTAGGATTCCATTCTTGTGGTTGTACATGATGTGGAGTTTCACTGGTGGTATATTCATATATGAACATAGAAAAGTTATGTCTAATTAATTTTACTGTCTTTCCTATTCCTATCCCCTTCCCTTCCTTTGCCAGTAAATGGGTGGATCTGGAGAATATCAAGCTAAGTGAAACAAGCCAATCTCAAAAACCAAGGGTTCAATGTTGTGATAAGTGGATGCTTATACACAGCAAGAGGAAGGGGAAGAACAGAAACTCAGCAGAATAGAAAAAGGGGAATGAATTGAAGAACTTATTTCTAATTAAGTTATCATTCCTAGGCCCCAGGCACACCTATGATTTAGGACATCTGCATATCTTTTGAGCAGACAAAAATCCCCCCACAATAATTTGCAATAAGGAACATTCTCTGTACTTTACATTGAATTTCAAATTCAGTAGGATTGGAATTCCCTGTCTTTAAAATCATATTGAGATGGAATCATACGGTGACATCTGTAATAAACTTGTTGATGTAAGCATTACCTTTTAATAAATATTTTCCCTTAACACCATCCATATGTGCCAGCTACAACTCAATTAGAATACCACACCCTCATCAAATTTTTTTGAATACATTATCTGTATTATCTTTCTCAGCATTAGTACCTTCTATTCTCTCATCACAATTTTTCCTTCCAACATTATGTCAAAATCACTTTTGTATAAAGTCACTAATGTCCTTCACCATACCACAGGTCAATTCTCATCTTTGAATACAATTTTCTATTTTTCATTCTCTCTTTAATTGTTGTCTTTACCTGATGCATAAAATATAAGTCTATGCTGGTATAATGAATATAAAGACATCACTATAAACAGTAAAAAGCAAGCATAAAGGAACAAGTGAATACCTTCATATCAACAAATAACTTAAAGTGAAAATCACATTAGGAAAATAACAAAAAACCATATAAAAAGAAATATTATAAGAAAAAAATTGATTGTTATTAAGAGTCTTCTCTCAACCTCAGGGGCAAGAAGATTTTATTAATGACAATAATTAAGGAAAAAAACACCAGTCTTAGCAATCTAGACCAACTGGTTGTCTATATGAAAAAATAAAGCACATATACAACATACAGAAATAAATACCACATAGACTGTAGACATATACAGAAAAGCGAAAGTAGTTTCTTGAAGGGCTTATAAAAGAACATCTGACTGACCTCAAAGTAGGTTAGGGGGCAGATGTAATATCTTTCACTGGACCCAAAGTATTAACTAACCATCATGGAAAAATAGATACATACTTTATTATATTCAGGGCATAGTTCTTACAACGCACCAGCAAAGGAGTAGAAAAGCAAGGGAACCATTGGGAAAAGCCGTTGCAATACATATAGAAGACAAGGACTCATGCGGAATAAAGAATATCTAAAAATCAATTTAAAAACCCAGACAACCATACCCAAATTTGGCAAAAAAAAAATTAAATCAATTTTTCTTATAAAGATATTCAAAACTCCAGTAAGTATATAGGAACAATGCACATGACGTCCATAATAAAATATGAAAAATACCCCAAAATGTAAAAAGAAAATAATAGACCCATCATACACTACTGGTGGAAGTAGAAATTATCTACTATACAATATTGTTTGTAGTGTCTTCTAGACCTGAGCATACACCAGCCCCATCACTCAGTAATTGTTCCCCTAATTATGCATGAAACAGAAATACACTAAAAGATTTATAATATATATAATGGCATTCCTCATTATACATAGCAGTCCCTGACTGGAAATTCCTTACATATAGGTTAAAGAAAATTGTATTCTATGAATCAATTACTGTTAAACTCAACACCAAATGAATATTTCAGTCATAATATTTACTCAAAGAAGCCAGCAAGGAAAACCTCACATTGTAAATTTATACTTGATTGGAATTTAAAATCAAGGAAAATTAGCCTGTTGTGATAAAGATTGACATATTGGTTATTTCTTGGAATAATAACTACTAAAAGGAACCTTCTTCAATATCAATAATATCTGTTAGGTTTTAGATATAAGGTATTCCCCAAAAGCTCATGTGTGAAACAATGCAAGAATTTTCAGAGGTGAAATGATTGGGTTATGAGAGCCTTAACCTCATCTGTGGATTAATTGACTTATATAGATTAACTGAGTGGTAACTGTAGTCAAGTAGGATGTAGCTGGAGAAGGTGAGTTCCTAGGGGTGTGACTTTGGGGTTTATATTTTGTCCCTGGCAAGCAAGCTTTCTATGTTCTTCTGACTGTCTTGTCCTGAGCTGCTTTCTCCACTATACCCTTCCTTCATGAGGTTCTACCTCACTTCAGACCCAGAGTCATGATATCACCTGTGTATGGATTGAGATCTCTGAAACCATAGCCAAAATAAACTTCTACTTCTCTGTTTTCCTTGTCAGGCTTTTTGGCCACATGATGAAAAAAATAACTAAAACTATATCCTATATATTGATCAGATAAGGTAGCCAGATATAATTTCTATCCTCATTATTCAAATAAATAAACTAAAATTCATGTCTGAGTCCTAGGGCCTGTGAATGAATAAAAAATGCAAACCTGATTTTCTCATGTTAACTACTGGCCATCTGGAAATACAGGGTAGAGGTATCTATGGAGATCATAGTGTTTCTGAGAGATTGGGTTGAAAAGTGAAAGAAGTAGTAGAACATAAGCCTATCTGATTAACTGGAACATTTTACTCCTGGGGTCGTGGCAGATAGCAGATTTTGCTTGCTACATGCAATTTGGTAGTTAGTGCTTTCTAAGTTATAGAGTCTCAGAAGCAACTATATATTACCTTTCAATAATGTGGGAAAACGGACTAGGAGACAAACAGTGAGAATGGCTTATATCATTACTCAGGGGTATAGAAGAGAAAATCTTATAAGCCTCTGCCCTACAACCATATTTCCCTGTCTCTGAGAAAATAGTGTTTCCCTAACAAAAGTTGACACTAAGTCAAGAACAATTTTTTTATAATGACAATGTGAGCTCTGATTTTAGGTCCCTGCAGATGTTTTGAATTGCCAGTATATAAGTCCTAGAAAAATCTATATTGCAAAAGTAAACACTTTAACAAAAATTACTCTTTTTTCTCCTTTTCAGCTTATAGTGCCTCTCAATCTATTTCCACTTTAAAGTTTTTGACTTCAGTTATGGTTATAGTCAATCACCTATAACAATGGTCATCTGAATACCTGTGTGTTTTAAATAAAAGAAAACAATGCCAAGAGAAAAGACAGTATTTATACTCTCAGGAAAAGAATACTTATGGAGCAAAAAATTTACCTTTTGAGATATATTTGCAATTTTTTCATCTATTATTATTCTGTCCAGTTTAATTTCAATAGGGTTAAACCAGTTTCATTTAAATTTTATTTTGTAATTTAAGTTTTTGATGATTGAGAAGAGATTTAAGACAAGTATCATTTTGAGTCATTTCTCAAATTCAAATCTGAGTGCCTCTCTCTGTGAAGCCTTTCAAACTCTCCTGCATAGTCTGAATGCTCTGTTGTGGTGGAATGTTTAACACAACCACATTAAATATTTAGCCACAGTATCAAAGTTGAATTTTATATATGTGTATTTCTAACCCTAATTTCCCTTAGGGTAGTGTTATATATTTCTATGCCTCTATTCCTATAACTGTTCCTAATTTAAACAGATGTTCAATCCAAATATGTTTAGTCCATAAATGAAGAATGGTTTCCCTTAAAACTCTCACTCAGGACAACACAACCATATACTGGAAGGAAATTATTTGATTTTCAAAAGATTGGTCATAGACTATTTTAGAAAAGACAATTGAAGATTAGATGGATTAAGAGATATGTCCAAAATATGCAATTATATATGCAGCAGATCCCTGAATGATGCCCACGTAATGTTCATTTAACTGATCTTCTGACATTTCCAATAATTTTATTCTGAAGTTATAAGACTCCTTACTTACTCCATTGTTCCTTTAATCAGTCTTTTCAATATAGTTTTCTCAAAGTTTATTTTTTAGTTTTACTATAGTGAAACCATTCAAATGGCATAAGACAAAAATTTATATAGAGGTTATAATATTTGCCTGAAGTCAAATAGCTGAATGGTGCATTTAAAATATCTAAGAATATTCTCAACGTCTATCAAACTTTTAGCCAAATATATAGTTCTCTTTCTCTCTTTTGTATCTAATATTTGGGTTGCTTTGCTTAATAACACATGTTTTATAAGCTAATGGGGTGATAGAGTGGAGTTGTGCGGTTTTTTGAATCAATTGTCTTATCAAAATAATCATTAAATAATTTCCAGTGTTCAAATGTCTCAAATGTAGGACATTAGTTTAATAGTTTCTATTACAATTATTTATATTCACATAGGAATAAAAAGGAAACGTCATATAATGCTATTTATATGATAGTAGCATTTTCTTTTTTTTGACAGTAGCATCTTCAAAGATAAAAATAAATGACCTTAAGTCATTTCTACTTTTGCAAAATGTAAAACCATCTAATCTGAAGTTCATATGTACTAGTACTCTTGATATTAATAATAGTCAATTTTATGAATGTTTAATATTCACTGGACTATATAAGAGAATTTATTCACATTTTATTAAGTTATTAGAACAAGTCCAGGAGATATATATATAACTATTATATTCTTTTTAAAGGTGAAGAAAATGAAGACTTGAGAGATTGAATTTCCCACACAAAGTCATGTTGTTTTAAATAACTAGAATTCAAACTCTGAGCTGGGCACGGTGGCGCAAGCCTGTAATCCCAGGACTTAGGGAGGCTGGGGCAGGGGAATCGCAAGTTCAAAGCCAGCCTCAGCAATGGTGAGGCTCTAAGCAACTCAGTGAGACTACTGTCTCTACGTAAAACACAAAATAGGGCTGGGGATGTGGCTCAGTGGTCGAGTGCCCCTGAGTTCAATCTCCAGTACCACCCCCACCCCGGCCAAAAAAAAACCTCTGGAAATTTAAGTGCAAGACCAACTCTCTGTTTACCAAATACTAGTTTTTGTATAGACATGGACATACAGTAAAGAAAAATAACTACATACACCAAATATGAAGGTTATTTTAAAAGTAAATACTTATGATTTGTATTTAACAAGAAAGGAACATATGACCCAAACATTTCCTTTACTTTAAAATATGAAAATAAAAAATGTTGAAAAGAATTGCATTAATAAATTGAGCCTTTAAAAATTATTTTAGTTTTCTTCAAATTGTATAGATGAGATACAAATTACTTCTAGTCTCTAAAGTGAATACTTGCAGAAATCAATACTACATACTTCCTACAGTAATATTTCCCATCTGAGTCCTTACAATGAACAACTTTTCTGTAATGATGTGTCCCTGCTCTGTAGCTACACTGACATCTTGCTGTGGCATATTTTATAAGTTGAAAGTAGACATAATATGTTTGACATCTGCTTCCTACTTCAAATCCTTCCAGAATCTCTGTTAAAGTGATATTCATTTTCAAGGAGAAGCTTGGCTATCAGTCTCTGTTGAGAGAACTGGATAAAAATGAGAAGGAAAACCATTGGGGAAAAAATCTTAATGTTTTCCTTTATTTGGAAATTACTTGAAAAGCATTTTAATGTTGATATTAAGTATATAGTTGATATCATAAATAGTTTTTGGATGATGTAACATCCATGTATAAATCAATGCTTTCTTGGCATGGCATGGAGTTTATGACACTTCCCTCTATTTCCCATGACTACATTTCTTCATTCCTTTTTTGAGAGCTTTCCTGTTGGGTCACTAAATCAGACAAGTCCATTTAGACATCTGTTTTTAATACCACAATGTGGAATGCATCTCTCTACTTCACTCCAGGCTAGTCAGTAGTTTGCTTACTCCTTTAATAATAAACTATATTTAAAAAATACTAAGTGTAGAGAGTATAAGATATTCTATCTCTTCAATTATGTTTTGAGAAGACTAATACTTGTAGTTAGCATGAGATGGATTTAGGTGCCATATAATAACAGGTTTTGGAAGGACTGTTATCTTTTGAAACTGTGTAGAGAAATGGAATCTCTGAATACATGTTTTCTAAAAAGCAAACTTGCATACAAATCCCACTATCTAGCATAAGAAAAAATCTTAAAGCTTTGCTAAGCATATTGGAATGTAAGTTAGTAGGCAAACTCATATTCAGTGTCTGACCAAAATTAAACAAAAAGTTGAAGAATAAACGTTTACTGTACCTTTCTTTATATCATGGTCTGTGTTGAAAATTTATAGACATTATTTAATTTAACCAGTATGAAATGTTAGAGTTGGAAAAACCCTAAATAACATCTAGTTCAGTATCTAAATCAGATGAGGAAACTACAACCAAAGGAGTAACTGAAATCTTATAGAAGTCATTCCTCTATGCCTAGTGATGTTTTAATCCTACATTTTCTTAAGTTGTGGTTCAGAAATATCTTACAATAATATTACTTGTATTAAATATTTTGGATTTCATTACATATTTAATCTTATTGTAAATGAGATTTAAATGTATCTTGTAAAACTATGTAGAAATAAATATACTATTTTTAGAAAACCCTTCTATTACACTTTAATTTAAACACACACACACACACACATAGATTTTCAACATGAAATTACATGATTTGAGAGATGAAAAACCCAATTTACAACAGTGTATTTTAGATAACTTGCACAGATGGCATATTCTTTTTGAGATGCAAGTGAGCTAAACTCAGTGACCTAAGGATCTCCCATTCTGCTATAAAATACCCATAATAGTCAGCGAAAAGCTTATACCACAGAAAAACATAATGCCATAAGAAAGACCATATGTTTTAAAAAAAAAATCCCAGAATGAAGACACTGAACTTCTTACCTGGAGTCTTTTTTTTTTTTTTTTAAATTCTGGCCAAAAATAGTCTATTAAATCATCTTTATCCTTGAACATGAGAATTCCACCCATCTGTATTCACCTGCAAGGTGACACATTCCTCTAAAAATCCCATAGTTCCAAGTTTAATGTCCATGACATACTGACGAGCCATTTAAGAAGTAGTTTGTGAATTATTACATCAGTTTTGTTTTAATTTTAAAGCTTTCTATTTAGTTAAATTTAGAGAATTAAAATATATCATTGACGTGGGGTCAAAGTTAACTGTACCATTATATACAGAAATAATTTTGTAGTGGTATAATTTCATGCAGTTATTTCCTGAAATGAGTATGAAAAGCAGCAATTTTTTTGGTGAGTTATAGATACAAGATCTTCAGCACTTGGTTTACAATCCCCAACCATTCACTAATTGCCTGCTTCTCCCTTGTTCTCTCTTGGGTACAATCTCTGGTTCTCAGATTGGCTGGGCACACATACAGGGACTCTATTCAACATACAGGAAAATCTTCAACACCTCAGAAAGTTAGGGGTATTTTCATTTTACATTTTACTTATAATGTTCTTAAGTTTACCAGAGGAAAAAAAAAGAAAGAAAAAGAAAACTTTCAGAGGAAAAATGCAAATATATTCACTCACAGTAGAAACTTGTATTTCCGTGGAATTGCTCTGTATGTCAGCACATACCTATAAGTAAGTATTTTCCTGGTTCTACACACTTTGACCATCAGAATACTGGGAAGACCATGCTTTTTCATTCATTAAACAAATACTGAATTCATACAAAACTGAGAGTTCTCCAGACGATTTTATAACTGCATTTGGTAATATTTTTCATATGCAAATTAATAACTACAGAGACCTGTTTCAGAAGGTTCTATATTGTGTTAATACAAAAATGATGTATTAAGTACAGCATCATATCATGTGTACTTTTTAGATCATTTGTCAGAACATTTAGTGTTTATTCAGTAGCTTTATATGAAAATTTTCAATTATGGTGGAAATCTATAACTTTTAATTTTATCAAAAAAAATGCCTTCTCATTAGCAAACCAGTAAGCAATGCAGACACATGAAATAAGTGGAAAAATGGATTGTTTTACATAAAAAACCCAGGCTCTTCTGTTTAACAACTATTTTTCTGAAGCTATTTTACTCTAATTAAAAAGATAAAGATATAGCTTCATCTTATTCCTAGTCTTTTATATATATCCTATTCCTTGTGGTTAGCATTTTCAAGCCATGAAGGTAGAAAGACTTCTAAGACAATTAATTATGTTTAAGAATTACTAACTCATTTATATAGCAGCCATTATGAGCATATCATAACACAGAGATCAGGGAAAAAGTAACTAAATATCTTGAGCCACCCGATTCAAGATACCCTCCACAGTAGGTAGCATACTCACTAGGAACTTACAGTTAAGCACCATGATAAAAATGGCATTATGGTATATTCCTGTAAGAGATATGGAACTTCTGACAAATATGAGTAATAAAACCAAAGCAGGCTATACCTTATTGCTATGTTGGTTGCCAGACCCTCATGAAGCACACCTTCCCAGTTGACCTATCTCATTACCCTTGATATCAAACACCTTTCAGTTGCTGGCATGGCCTTTTGGGTTTGAGAGCTCGAAGGTGACTACTTGAGGTTGGTGCATTTTTAATAACGGCAACCCTGAGGTATCTCGTGGCAGAAATTGCAAGTGATGCCAAGATGATTAGCATACGGTTCCAGCTGCAGCCAGCTCATCTGCTGATTTCCCCAATGAACTGTGAACCTCTGAAGTGTTTTGCTGACCTTGTGTTGAATGTGCTTTTCCAGAATTCCTGTATGGAAAGATATTTAACTCACAGTGACAGCTGTCTTTTGCTTACTGGTTACCTTGGGTGGTGATGACACCTGGGTCCAAATCATTGCAATATCATCTTGGAATGAAAAAGGTGGAAAACTCTTGGCAGGGAGAGACAGCTGAGTTGTTTGTATAAATTAGTACATTTAAATTAAAAAATCGAACAAGAACTTATCAACAAAGCACTGGTGGATCCGTTTAAAATAGTCACCTGAAATAGCAATTCTATTGTGCCAATGCTGCCACCATTGATCCAAGCAGTTTTGCAGTAATGAATTTTGTTGGAAAAATCCTTTACACTTTCAGATAAACTACTTTAACACCATATTTATTTTGCCATATTAAATATTAAGCACACAAACAATGCATTAGCCCTAATCTGTAAGGAGTTACACCAATAAAATTATAAACATACAAACTTATTTTCATGAAATTCTAGTTTCAAAGTCTATGGAAATTTTTAATATAGATAATCTATACCATATCCTTCAGATAAAAATCATACCACATCAAAGAGACCACTAGGAAAATCTATACAATCTATGAATATACTCTTAGATTCTTGGATAAGATGATAGCAAACATAATGAATCTCCATTGACCATTTGTATCATTTTGTGGAAGAAAGACCTATCCTCAAAGTCCTATTCAAAACAAAATATATGTGGAAGTGAGTCCCATAATCTGAATCAAGGAAATTTTGAAATGTAAAATTTGACTTTGAATAAGTTAATATTATACAAAGAGAATAGCACACAAATCTTGAGAAAGTTTTCATTCACTGACAAAGTTATTTAACAAAATGCTAAATAGGGTTCTTAATGTATATTAGGTTTCGCAGATAATGAAGATTTTTAGATAAAATGTGAATCAGAAAAATGATAATTTAATATAAGCTAAATTAATTTCAGTGTACTTTGTAAAACTAGATCAATGGTCTGACCAGTAAATACTCAAAAAAGGCCTAAAATTAAGGATCACTTCAGAACTAAACGAATTAGACAGTTCATTATATATTCCATAGAGTAACAGAGAGGTAAATTTAAATATATGTCTAATGGTGATGGAGTAGGGGAGAATCAGTCATTTGCCAGGGCACTAAAAGCATAAATGAAAACTTGATCCATGGAGAAATGGACAGTTGACATTGAGAGAACGCTGAGAAAGTGCTTGACACATCTATAAGGAAACTTGAAAATAACATGTATCATTACCTCACATCATACAGAAAATGTATTCTTGTTAATTAAATACATAAATATGAAAAGCAAATCTATGTAGCTTTTCAAAAAATATAGAAGTATACCTGTTTGTTGTCATGATTGAGAGAGATTTACTAAACAAGAGAAAAGAAGTGGAAGCCATAAAAGTAGATAAGTATAAGAAATGTCAGTTGATTATTTCATAATTTTTTTTTTTTGGTACCGAGGATTGAACTCAGGGGCACTCGACCACTGAGACACATCCCCAGCCCTATTTTGTGTTTTCTGTAGAGACAGGGTCTCACTGAGTTGCTTAGCGCCTCACCATTGCTGAGGCTGGCTTTGAACTCATGATTCTCCTTTCTCAGCCTCCCTAAGTGCTGGGATTACAGGCTTGAGCCACTGTGCCTGGTTTATTTCATAAATTTTATTGATCTCAATATTTGTTATTCATACTATTAGCATTTGAAGATATGTCACTGACAAATCAAAGATCTTTGCTTTTATGGAGTTGTGTTATCATAACAAGGGACAGATTGAAAAATAAAAACACATGCATATCATAAGTCATATGTTAAGAAGTTGAAATGGTGAGATTTTATAAAAGACCAGACAGAGGAAAAATATCAATCAAGCAGATAACTAGGACAAAAACATCCCTTTTTAAGGAAGAATGAGAACAAAGTTCGTGATTATGATTATGATTTTGTGTATGGATATATTTGAGCAACACTGTGTGGGCTAATGTACATGGAGCAGAGTAAGCAAAGTGGAAATTATCATAAGCTAATGCCATAAAGAAAATGGAGGCTAAAGTTCAAATCAAATACAGTAGACCATTGATTTCTGAGATATATTTTGGAAATCATTTCTTATTCTATGGTGATAAAGTTATTGATGCATCTTTTCTTTGAAAAAGTTAATGTTTTGACTTTGATGGTGATATATTTAGTCATCTTATATTCAAACTTTTCTATGATGAGAGGAAATTAACTAAGGTTATCTTTTTTCTTTTTGAAAATCAATTGCTTGTCTGAGTGGGGTGGTGCACATGTGTAATCCCAGTGATTTGGGAGGCTGAGGCAGGAGGATCACAAGTTAGACGCAAGCCTCAGCAATAAACCGAGGCCCAGAGCAACTTAGCAGGCCCCTGTCCCAAAATAAAAATAAAAGGGCTGGGGATGTGACTTAGTGGTTTAATGCCCCTGGGTTCGACCTCTAACATGCAAGAAAGAAAGCAAGAAAGCAAGCAAGAAAGAAAGAAAGAAAGAAAGAAAGAAAGAAAGAAAGAAAGAAAAGAAAGAAAGAAAGAAAGAAAGATTATTTCAGCTCAGTTATAGAATAGACAGATCCTCCACCGATTCTTCTCTACAGACTTCTAATGCAACCACTGTACTCTCAATTTTTATGTATGTAAAGGTTTTTGTCCTCAGATATCTATTTTTTTTTCCATTGATTTTACTTGGCCAATCCTGCACACATTATTACTCATTGTATCTTTGAAATAATTATTGTTGTTTTGTGGATCCACCTACAATGAATTGTTTTTCTTTCCTTGATCCTTTAGTTTTCCTTTAAAAAAAAATAGGATCAGCTTGTCAATATTCACTAAAAATAACAATTTTAAGATTGAGAAAAATTATCTGAACTTATAGGTTAATAGAAGCAAAATTGACACTTTTAGAAAATTATCTTTCTAACAATTATCCCATTATATCTCCATTTCATGGAAACAATTTTATAAACATTTTTGATTGCATTTACTATAATTTACTGTAATAATTTCCAAGAATTCAAAAAATATAAATAACAAAATTAAAAATTTCAGTTAATAATTTTTTCTTTATTATTTTGTTTCTGAGTAGAGAATCACAACATTTCTGAATTGTTTTTTCTTTGCAATGACTAAATATTAATTTTATTATTTAATTTTTAAAAAAATATTATTTATTTATTTATTCTACTTAGGTGTACACGATAGCAGCATGCATTTTGGTTCACTGTACACAGATGGAACACAACTTTTCATTTCTCTGGTTGTTTGTGATGTAGAATCACAACATACATGCAGACACAAAGCTAGGGCTATGATGGCCATCATATTCCAACGTATTTACTGTCCCCTGTCTCCTCTCCCCTCCCATCCCTGTGACCAAACTTCCTCCATTCTTTCTGTGTCCTCCCCCACATTATGGATCAGCATCCACTTACCAGAGAAAGCATTCGGCATTTGGTTTTTTGAGATTGGCTTACTTCACTTAGCATGATACTCTCCAACTCCATCCATTTACCTGTAATGCCATAATTTTATTCTCTTTTATTGCTGAGTAATATTCCATTGTGTATATATACCACAGTTTCTTTACCCATTCTTCTACTGAAGGGCATCTAGGTTGGTTCCACAGTTTAACTATTGTGAATTGTGTTGCTATAAACATTGAAGTGGCTGCAACACTGTAGTATGCTGTTTTTAAGTCTTCTGGGTATAGACCAAGGAGTGGGATAGTTGGGTCAAATGGTGGTTCCATTCCAAGTTTTCTAAGGAATCTCCATACTGCTTTCCAGATTGGTTGCACCAATTTGCAGTCCCACCAGCAATGTATGAGTGTGCCTTTTTCCTTACAACCTTGCCAACACTTATTGTTGTTTGTATTCTGGATAACTGCCTTATTATTCAATTTTTATTTTTATCTTATATTGTCCTATCTGGGTCTTCTAGTTCAGTGTTAAGTAGCAGTTGGGTTAGTGCATATGTTTGTTTCATTTTTTACTATAAAACTTTGTTTTCCATTAAGTAGAACTTTTGACATAAGCAACTTCTAGATATTAATTAACCTCCTAAGAATCAATTTCTATTTTACTATGAACAATATTTTCTTAGATATTGAAGTATGATTCCTATTCTTTTTTTTCATCATTTGTTATTCTAACTACCTTCTCTGTTCCATGTTTTTCATAAGAAATCAGCTGTTAATCCTCCTGAGTTTCCCTTGTGTTTCTCTCTTGTTGCTTGTAAGATTTTTCTCCAACCTTTTCTTCCAATGGTTTGTTATGTTTCTAGGTTTACAGCTCTTTGTTTATATTTATTTAGAGTTTATTGAACTTACTTGATGTTTATATGGATTTTGTTTTCAGCCATTATTTCCTCATATATTTTTTCTACTCTTGTACAGAATTTCAAGTATCTACATGTGATTTGGACAATGTTTTCCAGAGTTCTCATCATTTTCTTAGAGGAGAGAATTTTTAAAGATCTTTAGTGCAGCTTTTCCATTAATCTAACTACATTGCACATTTTAAATTTTAAATGGTTTTTATGTATTATAAGCAATATATACTATACAAAACCAAATTATT
Source organism: Geosciurus inauris (assembly GCA_004024805.1). Classification (NCBI taxonomy): domain Eukaryota; kingdom Metazoa; phylum Chordata; class Mammalia; order Rodentia; family Sciuridae; genus Geosciurus; species Geosciurus inauris. Next base: position 23,132 of record PVHX01008901.1, read on the forward strand.
TTGTTTAATATTGTATATACATACATATTCCCTATAATATATACATTTACTTGGAGGAATATTTATAGAGCAAATACCTAGATTAAATATCTAATTACTGCTATAAAATTCTTTTTTTATTTGTTCTTTTTAGTTATGCAATGATTTATGACATTTGCCAATAAATGGATGAATCTGGAGGATATCATGCTAAGTGAAATAAACCAATCTCAAAAATTCAAAGGTCAAATGTTCTCTCTGATATATGGATGATAACACACAATGAGGGTGGTGAGAAAATAGAAGTTTATTGGATTAAACCAACAGGAATGAATGGAAGCAGCAGGAGTAGAAATAGAAAAGAGGGTAGAAGGAATCTAATTTGACTTTCCTATGTAGAAATATAAATAGACCACAGTAAATCTCACCATTGTGTACATTCACAAGCCTAGGATCATAAATAGATTAAGACATACATTGTTGTTTGTGTAAAAAAGCCAAAATATACTCTGCTGTTATGAATTAACATTCTTATACATGTAAGTAGGCCCTAAGCAGTCAGAACATCTCTAAGTGATATGGACATTTTCTTCTATTACTTTGTGGCCCACAATATCAATAGTAATAGCTATAACATACACACACATATATGTATATATGTATATATTCATATGTATAAATTTATATCCAAAGTCCTATTATTCTTACCCCTTTTTTGAGTAACTTCAATAAAGAGTTAAGGGACAGTACTGTATTTAATTCCTGACAGTGTGATTGGAAAGTTACATCATTTTACTTTAGTATTGCCTTAATAATGTGTTTTCCATCATTTTATACTTTAGTTCTTTCTGAAATAATCAATGTCTTTGGAAAACAATATATAAAATTTTAAAATCTCTCTGATGATAACTTTTTTTCTTCTTGGTACTGGGGATTGAACCCAGGAGTGCTTAACCACTGAGCCACATCCCCAGCCCTTATTATGCTTTATTTTGAGATAGGGTCTCACTAAGTTTCTTAGGGCTTTGCTAAGTTGCTGAAGCTGGCCTTGAACTTGTGATCCTTCTGCCTCAGCCTCCCAAGCTGCTGGGATTACAAGTGTGTACCACCGTGCCTGGTTACAATGTCTTCTTTAAATAGTATTGTTTCCATGTATTCTACTCTTAGCAACATCTTCTTGTGGAATTTTATTTACTTGTTTGGTATTTATACATTTAATTCCATACTTCCTGTAATTTATGTAGATGTTTTGTTAGAAAAGACTTTTTCAGATTGCTATAGGTGAATGTTTGGCTTTTCTTTATAATATTTTGTCTGAAATTTAATAACAATTAAGTGAAAATCTTTAGAAAAGAAGAAATTATTGAATAAACTACAACAGAAACTAACATCACATAAAATTGTGCTAATTCTAAATTAATTACCTAATTGCTCATATGGAGAAACAGGAGTGTAAATATTTTTGCTTTCTTATTTGCTGGTTTTACCTCTCAGTCCAAATCTGTCATCAGTGTTTGTCCTTTCTTTTTAATATTCCTTGTATCTTTCTTTCTATTTCCTTTTATTGCCACCAACCATCAGATTTTTGTTTCATTAATTTGTACCTCTATATACATAGTCACATTTTACCATTTCCCAAGTCCTTTTTATACATTGAAGTCAGAGACAATGTTTTAATTAATGTATGATCACAATTCTCTGTTTAAAGCTTCCTGATGCCAGGTGCAGAAGCACATCCTGTCATCACTGTGATTTGGGAAGCTGAGGCAGTAAGATATTCAGTATTTTCTGAGGTCCTAAACAACTTAATGAGACCCTGTCTCAAATAGCACCTCTGGGTTCAATCCCTAGTACTAAACAAACACACAATAAAACATCCTGCCTATAAAAATACATAATAAATGTACTTCATGTGAACTGAAAGTTTCTCCAAAATTTCACCAGTGTATTCATGGCCTCGGTACTTTAATCACATCTCCCAGGAAATGTAGCCCTTGTTCAGTCCCTCAGATGCTTCAGAGCACACCTGTCACTGGCATTTGTACTTTTACTTTCTCCAGCTAGAGTTCTCTTCAGAGGCGCTTCAGGAAGCTGACTCCTTATCTTCCCAGGGACATGCTGGCACAGTGACTCCTGGTGTGTGTTCTCTCCTGATCAAACTTCTCACCTCTGAAACCATGTTATGCTGTTAGAGATCTGCTGTGCTCATGTTTCCTCAGTAACCTTTGTTATTTTAAAATCCCCTCTTTGTTCATGCTTTTGTTTGTTTTACTTTTGTAGAATTCTATGTGCTTCACAAGGACAGAAACTTCAAATGTGCCCAGTATTCCCCCCTACTTAGAACTGTAGACAGAGTGCTTATTCAAATACATTACTAAGGTCAATTATAATTTCTTTGGAGCTGAGTGCAGTATACTTTGTAAATCCTTTTAGTGGCATCAAAAAATCTTTTATTATTTGTGGCAAATAAGATTTAAGTTCAAACCAAACTTATTTAGAGTGTTTTGCTCTTGGCTAGGTTAGTTAAGGTCTTGGGTACTCAATCTTCCTCTATAAAGCATAGATGGTAACTTAGACTTTTATTACCAGAAGAAATTATGCAAAGTCTTCTTCATACTTGGGAACTGACATAAAATCCTATTAATATTGATTATTAGGCAAGACTGCCCCAAAAGGTGGAAGTGAGGGAAAGGATAAATTGAGAAAACTCTTTATAAATTTAGTAAATAAAACCTGGTATAAATTGATATCTGAACTTGTTTGTGGAACCCTAGGCTAATTGTTTACTTATAATTTATTAGTTGTAAACAATTACATGCTTCCAGAAGGCAATACAAATCTGCAACTCTCAAAATAACAAAATACAGCCTGTTTAATGTATATCTTTTATCCTCCTCCAGCCACTGTTAGGTAAGCTTCTCAAGTACTCCATTTACGACTTCTTAGTTATAAATATCAATTTTTCTTAGTTCATTATTTTACTAAATCATCCAACTTACCCTCCATCTCAAGAGCTCTCTATCTTTCTCTTTTTTAAACTTCACAATTCTAACCTCCAAATTGATAGATGCGTTCTCAAGATATTATTATAGAGATAAATTGCTTTTCTAAACCTATATCTTTGTTTCACATTCTCTTCAAGGTAATGAAAGAATTTTCTGAAAGCTTTGATTTATATTTCTCTTTTTGTACTGAGGTAGAATTACAAGTAGAAATAGAAATAACATTATTCTAATACAATTATTTATTTATGCAGTTAAAGCTTAATAAACTAACATATTTTTATAATAACACTCTGATGGTTATAGGAACCTGTGCAATGCAGCTGTTAAAGAAAGGATCTGGAGACAAGTATTTTTGGTTGAAAACCTGGCTCTCTGATGACTATCTGGGGAAACTTAAACACACTGGTAAGGATTATGATTGTGGATTTTATCCAACATCTGAATGAACAAGTTAGTCTGCCAGTGTTCCATGGATGCTGGCAGGAAAAAAAAAGAGAGAGAGATTCCTAACCAGATGTGGAGGACTTCGTATTTCAAGGAGCAGTGACAGCAGAGTCTCATGTCTGTGCTAGTTCTCTATGCCCCTCCACCCTTTTTCTGTGCTCTGCATCACACCTAGTGCATTTGCATTTTCATTTGAGCCCAAAAAGGCAAACTTTTGGGAGCCTCAATTTTTTAAATGAGCTACATTCAAACCTGCCCAACCATTCCCCAGAGGGAGAAATTATATTTATTATACTAGACAACTAAAAAAAAAAACAACCCTGGCTTTTGCTCAGGTGGGAGATGATATCTCTATCTTCTAAAGTCATTTGCTCTACAAATATCTTTAAACAAATAGTCCACCAATTCCTCTGCTTATAACCTACCTAATGGGGAATTTTCTCCCGATAGTATATATCCTACCTTAAGCCACTATTCCATGTGCTTAGAAATAACAGTAAAAAATATTAGATTCCTAGGATTTTAAAGGTAAATTTTATAGTGCATAAAGTACACTGCCAGTCACAGAGAATTCAATTATTAAGTAGTTAAATGCTCTGAGTACCTACAAGATTGCAGATTCCTGACCAAAGTTTTTACTTCAGTAACTGCCTCTGATTATTCAGTATAGGGAAAATGCACATGATTCTTTCTAAAAAAGTTGACCACTGAAAGTCACATCTAGGTACTGTATTATAAAATATTTTCACTGGACCACTTATCTCTAGTCCATTGTCTCTGGTCACACAGTGGATACACTGTTTTTTTTTTATTTTATTAAGGACATTTTGCAAACTATACAATAATCTATTTAACCATATAAAGGAAAAAAATACTTTAAGCAAGCAAAATTCTTTAGCTCATTTCTCTTAGATTTCCAAAGGAGGATTTACTTTCAGATAGAGCTGTTTTCAGGGGTTGGATCACTATAATCAGGAATCTTTTTGTAGATTTGGCAAGACTTACATCTTCAGGTGTAATATCTCCCCAGACTGGTACAACAGCTCTAACAGTGATACACCTGCAGAATGTGACACCCCGTTTTGCTCATCACTTATGAAGACCCTTATTCCCATACATTTAGCAAAAGGTATGCAGCACTTAGTATAATGCAACTGTCCTGTGCAGAATAGAGAACAAGATTGTTATCTTCACAATAGAATGAAACCAAATTATTCTTTAATCCATGGTGATAAGTGGTGACAAGGTGACTTCAAGATACATCTTTAGGGCTGGGATTGTGGCTCAGTGGTAGAGCGCTTGCCTCGCATGCGTGAGTCACTGTGTTCGATCCTCAGCACCACATAAAAAATAAATAAATAAAATAAAGATATTGCATCCATCTACAACTAAAAAAATTAAAAAAAAAGATACATCTTTATTCTGTGGTGATCCTTTTTGAAATCCTGAAATCTGCTGACTAAATAAATAATTCCACTATTTTGGGGACAAATGATTCCTCACAGTATAATACTTGGATTTGTTGTTTAGGGAATAGGAAAGAAAAGCATATGCAGACAGAGGTCTTCTCTGAGTTTCTTTTATCTGCCTAAAGACAGATCTAGGGAGGATCACATCACAGAAAAAGGGATTAAATGTACACACTGGTGACCACTTTTTCTTTTTCTTTTCTTTTTTTTTTTTTGTACCAGGGATTGGATTCAGGGCCACTTGGCCACTGAGCCACACCCCCAGCCCCATTTTGTGTTTTGTGTGGAGACAGGGTTTCACTAAATTGCTTAGTGCCTCACTGTTGCTGAAGCTGGCTTTGAACTTGTGATCCTCCTGTCTCAGCCTCCGAAAGTGCTGGGATTAAAGGCTTGCACCACCGTGCCTGGCTCACCTTTTCTTCTGAGGGCTGTGGCCTAAAGGTCTTGTGCGTGACCAGACAATTGTTCACCATGGATTTCTTCATTTCACCCCTCCATTCCCTGTAGAAACTTTTCCCAGAAGCTCCAAACCCGTATTTCTTACTGTAGCTCCAGAACATTAAACTGTAATATCTGGCTCCTGCTTAAGTATTGAATTTTGTGAGATTCCCATGTATAAGAACAACCGAAACTCTATACCTTTACTTCTGCTAATCTGTTTGTAATATTGTTGCAGAGACTTGTCATTGAAACTTCAGAGAGTCTCCTAACTACCCTGCACTGTGATCTATATTCAACATGAAATAGTTCAGAAGAGAAAAAGAATAACATAAGGCATTTAACATAAACTGGATGGGTCAGGTTCAATAAGGATTTCCCTCCTAGGTACCAAAGGGGCCTTTCTTGGGCTTCTCAATATAGGTAATTGAGGTCCTATTGAATGGACTATGTCCCTTCATGAGTGCACCTGAGATCAGCTGAAGGGTGGATTTCTCTTTAGGAAACTCTTCAGATATTTCTGTCTACTGCCTAAATATCCTACTATCCCGGTTTGGAGGAGGCTTTGAGGACTGAATATTAAAAATCACCCATTAACATGGCTTTTTGTGGTAATATATCTTATGAAAATAGCCTTTAGCCAGCTTTGTTCTTCCTTACATCAGAGGTACAACCAAAGGCAGAGATTGCAAAAAGACCCAACTCTTGAACAGTGACAATACGATTTCTGTCCTTCAGAGGCAATACTTCATGCAGTGAACTCCAAAACTATAGACCTAGTGGATTCCCTCTGGCTGAGGACTGAAGCAGTAAGACAAACCTGTATTCCCCCTACTTGAAAAGGGAAATCTGGGATGAAATTAAGTTTACAATATTTCCTGTTCATTTCATATCCCAGCGTTTTTTAAGTCTGTTTCCCATCAACACACTACAGTTTGCTTAAAATGCAGATTTACAAGTCTATGAAGGAATACTACATTTTAGTATTTTAGTTCTTTAATTGTAGGTATAATGTGCCATTTTTAAAAGTAGCAATATATTATTTCTTTCTCTTTAGAATTTTAAAAGAAACAGAATATAAAAAGAAGTAGCCAAGAGAGTTCAAGAGAAATTTATCAAAAAGCCATTTAAAAATTTACATTTTGTGGGAGTTTATTCTGAATTCTTATATAATGTTTCACAAATTACAATTGCACACTTTTCAAACCTACTCACTCAATTGATCTTGTAATTTAGGATCCATCAGTTATAATGCCCCACTTCTAAACAACTGTTTATGTTGAACAGGACTAAAGTGCAGTTTGAAGATAGGAAATTAAACAAAACAAATGTGGAAACTGAGGGTAGAGTACTTTTAGCACAGTATTCCAAATTATGGTATCACATTTTCCCTCTGTTTCTTTCTCTCTCTTTTTCTGTCTCTCCCCCCCCACACACACACACACATGTGCACACGCGCGAGCACACACATGCACAAAAGGACAAATAAGTGATTGAAAGACCATTAAGGATTCTGTGAATTCAGGGAGTTAGACAGCCTCAGAATTATGTTATCAGACAAAAGCAACGTGTTCACTAGAACCACTTTTGTGTAAGACACTACCTAAGGTACAAGGTGTGAGTTACAGAGGATAGAGGGGCAGTTAGTTGCTCTGATGCATTAAATAAAGGATAACTTAGGAAGATATCAGATACAAACAAATAACTGTGATACAGAAAAAAACGTAGTGAGGCTATAAGGATGTCTGCAGCTGACCTTTGAGGAGCAAGGTACTGTTTCTCCTAGTTCCTTTTGACCGAAAGGAATTTCTGCAGCATTCTCTGTATTCATTTCTTCTCTTGTACATTTTATTTCCTTCTGTGCATATTTCACTGGCAAGCTGGCACTGCAATTCTTTTATTCTCTTAAATGACCATAAACACAAAGGAGGCAACATTTTTCTGAAGAGTTAGAGCAATGAATTTGGTTATTTATGGTACAGGCCAGCACTACACACATTTAAAATAGAATAGGGGCTTCTTAAAGTCCTTTGTCCAGCTCCTACCAACAGTTATAATTTTATTATTTATAATAGTAGATCCATCTCTACTATGAGATAGTGAAAATACTTAAAGATGTCCCTCTGTCACTGTGTGTGTGTGTGTATGTGTGCGCATGCACGCACATGCGTGCGCATGTATGTGTGCAGTGCTGGGTGTCAAACCTAGGGCCTTGTGCATACTAGGCAAGTGCTCTACCACTGGGGTACATCCTCAGCCCTAGGGCTACTTTTTCAGTTGTGGTTCAGTCAGAGAAGCAGAGCTCCTATGAATGTTATGGACAAAGTTGTTTCTTTTGTTGATTAGGGCTTACACAAATATGGAAAGTTCAGGGGAAATGAAGGTACAGAAGGAATATTATAGAATCAGAAAGGAGATAAGGAAATCAACTTAGAGCTTTCATGGAACATCTGGTTAGCAAATGTGCTATATCACCAAAGTGGGAGTGTTAAGTGGGAGTTCAAGGAGAGACTGTCGAGGAATCACTATTTCTATAAAGTTAAAACATTTATGTTCTGCATTCAAGAATCTGGGAGTGGTCTTGGGGATGCTCTGTATAAGCAGAGATCACAATTGTGAAAATACAATGGATGATGAGAAAGAGGATGACCTGAGACCAATGGATAAATCTGTGTCTATCTGACCACTTATCTTATCATTATAACCTTTAAGTAAGTAGTGACTGTTTTTTACTTTTACCTTCCCTATATCACTCAATATGCTCTTGTGGCCAACTTGATCCCACAGTTCTATGGGAAAGGAGACTGTGAGAAATATGATTCCCTACTTCCATTATATTCCTACTAACATCTATTATAATCTAGCATTTTTCAGTTTTTCATTCATGCCTCATTTGGTAGTCATAGTTAACTTCCTAATGAAAGAATATCAAGACATGTCTCTACCTAACAGGATTTTACTATACCTTGTTTAGTAAAACACATGTGAATGCTTTATCCAAAGAGAATATTCAATTATTCATGTTACTTTTGTCATAAGTGGGCAATGGTTATTCCACCTTAAACTGACCCACTGTGTCTTTGATACTTGGTAAGTTATATTTATGTCATATAATGATATCCATATGCATGTCTAGATATAGATACCATGTAAATACAAGGAAAGCATGCAACTACTACTGCTTTCATTGCCATACCAATCATATTGAGTATTAGTTTTCTATTGTTACATAATGTTACCATGATTTTAATATATTAAAATATTAAAACATTCACTTATTCATCCATCTCACAGTACTTTCTTTCACACATTAGGTTTATCTCACAAGGCTAAAGCCACGGATCCATCTGTCTTTCAGAAATTAGGTTTATCTCACAAGGCAGAAACCAAGGATCAAGCCAGATTTTACTTTTTTCTATAGCTCTGTGTCCTGTTCCAAGTTCATGAGGCTGTTGGCAGTATTCAGTTATAGGACTAAGGTCGCCACCTTCTTCTCATGTCTTGGTTTTAAGGGTCACTCTCAGCTCTTAGATACCACCCATAGGTCTTACCAGAGTAGCTTTTTCACAATATAGTACATTACTTCTCAATGTTAGAAGAAGACTATCTCACAAGGAAGAGTTTACACCCCTTCTAAGAACATTGTCTAACAGGACTATAAGATTAATCTACTTTTAGATGAACTCTACAAAATCCCTTCACCTTTGTCATATAATGTAATCTACCCATGAGAATGAGAGCCATCATATTCATAGTCTCTCTTATATTCAGCAAAGACATCTGGGAGCTAGACCATGGGCCTGTCTTAGACTTCTGCCTATCATACGTAGCCATCACTTGGATTTCTAACTCAATCTTCTGTTCCATGTTCTCCTTGCCCTCAATACTTACCTCTGTTATTGCTGAGTGACCCAAACCTTCCTTTCTGAAAGTATTGGTATATTAGTTGTGTTGCCTGCATTGGGTGGTTGTAGCTTTTCTCATTTAGCTTTTTATCACTTAGCTTTAATCACAGGACATGGAAGTACTAAAAGGAAAAGCAAAAGGATCTCTTCAACATAAGAGAAATTGCAATATTGTGAATCTGATTCTATTATAATGCTGCTATGAAAATGCATTTTCATATACAGCTTCAAAACTATAGAATCCTTGGGGCTGGGAATGTAACCATCCATAGAATGTGTGTACTTAGCATGCATGAGGCCCTGGATTAGATACTCTTATCACCAACATGAAACAACAAACAAAAACCAATCTATCAACTTCTCAGAACTACTGACTCTGTCCACTCACCTCTAGCCTTGTCTGAATCTCTGAGCCATGTTAAGGCAAGAAGAAGTTATGCAGCTCCTGTGACAACTATTATTGGCATCAGGCAAATTGCAAAATTTACTAGAATTATAAATTTCCAACATTACCCATTCATCAACCACTGTGGCATAGTTCAAATATGTAGCCAATATGTTATATTAGTTTTTGTAGGAAAACAATCAAACAAACAGAAAGCCCAAACTTTCCAAAATAAAATGAAACAGATTGATATTCTAAGTTTTATAATACAAAACATCGAAAAGTTCATTACATGTGGTTCTCAATCTTGTTTGAACAGAAACTATAGGAAAAATATCAAGAGTATCAAATTGAAAACTACACACCTATTCCTCAGGTTTTCACTCCCCCTCCAATCTCCTTCCACACCCTAACAAACACATTCTACAAGCATAACAAAAAAAGTCAGGGCTGTGACATTTTACTGTCACTGCTAGGAATAGGTCTGCATATTTCTCTTGTGCTAAAGTTTGCAAATGCAAGGAGATCTAACCCATTACAGAATATTTTACAGATTTTTTAAACAGTCAAGATAAAAGGAAAATTCTCCTCCTCACAAGATAAATAATACATATTTTTCATAATTGTTCTTGAATAAATTGATATTTCTAGAAAATATAATTATTATAATTGATATCAGAGTAGAAAGGTTTAAAAAGAGTACACAGACTGAAATAAAAGATAATGTGCAAGATTATCCAAAGTATTTTTAAATTCACACGTTTTATTCAAATTTAAAACACATAACAAAGTTTATTTTCTATATTTCTTCATTTTTCAAACAGTATAAATACAGAATATTTTGTAAGTGCCAATTTCTCTTGTATAAATTCCCTTCTACTTTTTATGATGCTTTAACATCTAATATGTCTTCAGAATACAAGTGTGAAAGAAGCTACAGGGATTTTTTATTTAGAGAATTCCCTTGTGTATCATTTAAATATTTGTATTAAAATTGATTAATGCCTAAGATCTTTAACCAAAAAAATTAAATAAATCATTTAAATATTTGTATTGAAATTGATTAATGCTTAAGATCTTTAACCAAAAATAAATCAACAAGATTATGCATGTAATTTTAAAAACCTCCATAATTACTGAAAATGAGCTAATGATGGAAACATATATCAATCTCTATGTTTCTAATTTTTATTCTCTGCTGCAGATATTATTAGAAAGTCACAAAATAGTACTAATAGACAAAATGTGCCTGCAATGTAAGAATTGTGAATGGGAATGTCAAATTTCTAATAAATAAATTCTAATAGTGGTAATGTTTTGGATTGACTTAATATAACAACATTATTACTTTGGATTTTGAAAGATTTTAAGTTCAATTAAAAGATTAATTTTAGGTGAAGTTTTAAATCATGAATACTAGTGAGACTAGATACAAACTACCAACTTTTCCTACTGCATGCACTTGAAAGCTAGAATTTCTCCCCATATATTGCCCATGATTTGTAAATGGTTTTCTTGGCAAAACTATAAGTATGAAAACTGTTTTATTGTGATTGAAATGACAGAATGAATAATACTATTTCCTTAATTTTCTTAAGACCAATTCTTGATATATATGATGTCAAAATAAATTTTATAGGAAAAAACATTTATTTAAAAAAAATAAATCCTGTGGGTTTTTTTTTTTTTTTTTTTTGCAACTAAATATTTGACACTATTCTAGAAAATTACAGTTTTACTTGGTACTTTTTTCTCTATTTGATACACATTTTCTGAAATCCATCTATGCCACTGAATGAAAACAAGAAAGTAAAAGAACTGCACAACTGGATATTTTATGGTTCTAACCTGATTTCAAGCTGGATGCTCTACATAGAAAAATGTCATATGGATCTAGAGAAACTATGTGGACACCATTAATCAGGGACCTTTTCTTATTCACTGATTTCCATAGCCTTTTTTATCATCAGGCTCAAATTTTATTGCCTGCTGCATCCCTAGAGAATTTTTATATTCTTTCTATTCTCCTCATGTTTTAGAAAGATATTTTTAAACATATATTTTCCTCTGAATACCACCTCCATTAGCTGCTGTGCACAGCTTGCTCAGTTGCAAACATTTTCTTCTGTAAAAAGGTATTTTATTTTCAGTCCTAAGGTAATGATTCATCCTACTCAAGTCCTTTTTATGTGTGAATGGTACCTAGTTCTGTGAATAATTAGAATACATACTCTGAGGAAAAATAATAAGATACTAATGAGGTATCTAAGTACATACAAGTTTACAATCTCTAAAAATCTCTGCTGACATGAGAATGACCTATTATAATGTTTAAAAAGCAGAATTCAATACCTATCTTATTCAAGACTTGTGATGAGGCTAAGATATTTTGATTGCATGCTATATATTAACAATCCACGTGGTGTCTTTTTGATACAAAGAACATTTATTATTTGCAACAAAACTTTGTGGAAAGATTTATCATTTTGAGCTTATAGATTAAAAAACTGTCTCAGAAAGCTTAAGGATTTTATTCCTGATCCTATATACACTAATTCTTTCATAGAAACAAAACCCATGAGTTCATGTTCTTGTCAGTATTTCCTAATTTGAAAACACTTACTTTTAATGCAAAGTACAAAATTAGGAAATTTAGAGACACAATATTTTACCTAGTTTCATTAATTGAGAAAAAGTACATTCCATGTATACTTTAATTCACCACAAGAACAAATGTAAAAGGTTTTTGTATATAATCAAGTAAGATGAACAAGTAGATCCTGACAATAACCACAACAAACAGCTGTGTTCCGATTCCCATGGTCCTCCTAACTATGCCAGATATCAGCTATGCCAAACAGCCAGCCGACTTCATCTCACTAGGAAATTCAGAAGGAAATAAATTGGTATTACTTTCTGTCCCCTAAAAAGATAACTACAGTGTCTGTTGAAAAGGAGTTAATTATTTGCTTGGATGGATGCCTTAAAATCCTATAAAGTTGTAAGTACCTTTAGGCTTTGAGACAACCTGGGACTTAGGTTGAACTCACAGCAGACCAAACTTGTCTTGTATTTTGTCAGCAGATCTCCCAGTGAGCTAGACTGTGGCTTTTTAAAGGAAAAGGAGTGATACCTCTGTCCCTATCTATTGCAAAAACTACATAAGAGAATTAAATTTCAAATGGGATATTTCCACAAACATTTAAGAGAACAAAAGCATTTCTCTTAAGTAATGTTTAAGCTACTTCCTGCATATGTAAGATTTCTCTCTAGAACTATGGTTCAATTATCCCTTATCAATGAGACTTAACCTCTCTTTAGTAGAGAAAGGACCCAAGAATAAAAAGTCTCTATTATTATTTGTGCATGAGGTGTATTTTTTTTTTTTTTTGGCTTATCTGATGCCTGGTACAAAGTAATGATTTACTTGATATGATTATCATTAAATATCTGAGTAGGTATTATGTGAATAATCTTTTGTTGAATATTATTGAAATGTAAAAATGAATTGCATGCTCTTTGTAAAATAAAGTACTCTATATTAGAGTAAATAATTTTAATGTTTGTTTATATGCAGCAAATACAATAAGAGTCACAAAACAAAAACATCTAGAGTTAAAAATGCATAGACTGGGAGTCATCAAGGCATGTGTTACTGAAGAAGTAGTTTGTGATGAGTTTGAAGGAAAGGTAGCACTTCCACATATGAGACATGAAAACAGATTATTTTGGATCAACATGAAATGGGAAAAAAAAGTAAAGTTAATAATGCCAATGGATGTAATCCCAGGACTTAGGGAGACTGAGACAGAAGAATCGCTAGTTCAAAGCCAGCCTCAGCAAAGGCAAGGTGCTAAGCAACTCAGTGAGACCCTGTCTCTATGTTAAAACACAAAATAGAGCTGGGGATGTGGCTCAGTGGTCGAGTGCCCCTGAGTTCAATCCCCAGTACCAAAGAAAGGAAAAAACAAAATAATGTCAATGGAAAAAAAAAAGATGAAATGGGAGAGAAGACTAAGGAAGTAGTTTAGTTTGATAACAATAAGTATTTGGTTGGTCTTTTTCCTAGGTTCCAGGGAGGGAGCCTCTATATACTGGAAATATTCCAAGTAACTGGAATGTTTTTGCTATTCAAAAGAGTACCCTTACATCATTCCTGAGTTTATGCTAACAATATTGCCCAAGATAGAGGAGGATCATGCTAGAAAAACTAACCATATGATTAAAAGTTTGGGGCCTTCAGCCATGTGATATTTGTCCTATTTTGGGGAGGAGCAGGAGACTGGGGTTTGAGCCATGTGGGTGAAAGTTCAATCATACCTATGTAATAAAATTGTAATAAAAATTATTAACATGGTAGGTCAAAGCTCTGATAAGCTTTTCTATCAGTAATACTCTATGTCCGTTGTAACTAATCAGTGTGCTTTTATGGTGATGGGTCTAGACGCCACAGAGAGAGAGAACATGGAAATAATCTCTGAGAACCTCCCAGGCCTCCCCTAATGTGTCTCATGTTTTGGGTGGCTCTGATTTCTATCCTTTTTTCTGTAATAAGACCCTAATGCAAAGTATATCACTTTCATGAGTTCTCTTAGATGTCCTAGAAAATGACCAAACTGAAGGTGATAGTGGGGAGCTCTAATTTTGTAGCTAGTTGGTCAGAAATTTATTTGACCTGTGAAAGTCCAACTTTTGGACAATGTCTTAAGTGAGTGCAGACTAATGGAGAACTATGCCTTTAAATTGTGAAATTTAGTCTAATTTTGGAAAGTTGGTTTCAAATTGTATTGTGGCTGGAGAAAAGTTTATATTCATATTGTTTCGCACTCTAATATGTTTTGGTATATGATTTTAGTAATCTTATATGTTAGCATAAGATAATCTGATTTTTTTGTTAGGTATTGGAAAACCATGGATAATTTTAGAATAAATAAATCATGGAAACAAGATCATGATTAAGAATTTTAATGTCTGATGATGTTTAGGACAGAGGGGACCCAGGAGATACTAGACATGAGGCAGCTAGGAAAATTTTACTACAATCATTTAACAAAAAATAAATGTATAAACTTGGCAGCAAAAATAAGAAAGAGAAATAATTTGACCTTGATATTTAAACAGACACTAGAATAGAATGAGAAATCAAAGTGGATGCAGGGGTCTAGAATCTGAAACACTATTTAAATGAATAGAAGTAACAGGAATAAAGAGCCAGAGAAGGCAGTTTATGGATTGACTTAGGCCTTACTAAATCAACTGTCTTCCACATTTATTTCATTTAAAATAAGAGAATTGGACTTTAAAAAGTACCAATGAAATATTCTATAATACTAATATCACAGTTGACCTTCATAACACAGAGGGGATATGTGTTTGAGATATTCTTCTAGAGACAAACTTCACAATGTCTTTTGGGGGGCTATTTATTTTTTTATCAATATTTACTTGGAAGTAAATAATTATAGACTATTGAATTATTACACCAAATGTTGCTACTGGCATTTATTTTTCACATTCTGTGTCGTCCATTTCTCAACCAGATTATCAACTGTTTTAGGACTATTCAATCACTTCAGTAAATTTTTTGAGGTGCTGAGAATCAATCCCAGGAACTCATACATGCTAAACAAGTGCTGATTCACTGAGCTCATCCCCAATGAGGAACTGTAAATATTGATGAAATTAATGCATGCAGTCATAATGCCTTTCATGATTTTTCTCACAGTCATGTAATTTAATGCCACTTCATTGAACACTTGAAAAAGAAAGGAAATAGCGATTTAAAAACTGGACTAAAAAACACATTTA
>PVHX01008901.1:38664-80175 GCA_004024805.1 Geosciurus inauris
TTATCAATGAGTACATTCGGCATTTGGTTTTCTGAGATTGGCTTACTTCACTTAGCATGATATTCTCCAACTCCATCCATTTACCTGCAAATGCCATAATTTTATTCTCTCTTATTGCTGAGTAATATTCCATTGTGTATATATACCACAGTTTCTTTATCCAGTCATCTATCGAAGGGCATCTAGGTTGGTTCCACAGGATCTCCGTTCACAGGGGTGTAAGGGGGGAGGGGGCATGGGGACAGCAAGGGTGATGGAATATGATGGTCATAATAACCCTCACTTTATGTATGACTGCATATATGATGTGATTCTATACAACTTACAACTAGAGAATTGATATGTTATCCTCTATCTATGTACAATGAGTCAATTTACACTGTCAACATGTAAGCCTAAATAAAACAAGAATAAAAATTAAAAAAAAAAAAAAAACACATTTATGTTCAGCTTATGTGCTTTAAGTTCAATGAATCATGACCTTTATGTGCATACTGATGTCAGTACATTATGCAATTATGTACTGGGTAATTTCCTTGAATATGCACCTACCTAAATTAATTGTTTTTCCTTCAAAAATGTTTAAGCACTAATTATAAGGTGAGGTCCTGGCATAAATGAAAAGAAAGCAACTATTCAAAGATTTTGTGTTCTTCATCTAAAAGTGCAAGATACAATATTTACCCAGGATGTGTGTTCTTTTCTCCATAGCCACTATATCTATTGTTGCAAAAGAAAAGAATTCAGATTAGGTCATATTTTGATAGTGAGATGGAGATTATTTATTTAGAGATTAGTAATAGTGCATCCTCCACCAGGAAGCCCAAATCAAGTTTACAAGTTCAGTGAAAGTAACAAAATAATTTTCTATACTTTGAGGAGACCCAAGTAGTCCAAATAATTATTTAATTCACAATATTGGTATTTCTAAAGTTAAATTTTAAATATATTATCTCATTAATTATATTTTTATATTCTACTTTAATAAATAATAAAATTATTTTAATGAAGAGATACACAAAAATGGTTCACTTATTAATGGAAATTAACTGTTCTTAGTACGCAGAGGAATGATTACATTTTCATTTTATTTATTTATTTATTTATTACTGGAGGTGAAAGGAACCATACCTGATTATTTACGTTGAGGCTTTTTTTTTTACTTTTTTTACTCTTATTTTTTATTTTATCCTTTATCTTCTTCTCCTAATATTTCTATTGTTTGATCTTTTTGTTTTATTCCACAGCTCTTTTCTTCTTCCTCTTCTTTCTTTTTCCTTCCCTCTTTTCTCTCTCTTTGTTTTTTTCTTAACAAAACATTTTTTCCTACCCTCTAATCCCCAACAGTTGTGAAACCAAGTATTTGTTATACAGTGGGTCATGGTAGATTGGGATTGCTGAACTGTATACTGGAGTGGTATGATATAGTTTTATAACTCACACTTGCATAGGTTTTATTCTTCTTGATATCTTCTCTCCTCACTGTATTTCCTTTTCTTCCTCCTTATGGGTCTTCCCCAACTCTCGGTCACTCTTTCTACTAATAACCAACTTCTCTTGGATTCCTTTTTCATGCTTTCTAAGATCTAATAACCATATCCTCACTTCCTACTACCCCAACAATCTATCCTACACTCTACCCTCAAGTTTCCCTAGCCCACCAACTATAGACCCTTGTGCGAACTTATTGTTTACATAATAGATTGTAAAGGAACCCATAATTGTTGTATATTGTGACCAAACTGTAAATGTATTTGGGAACTATTAGGAACTACTTGGTTTGAAACTATATATTGCTTGTATTGAGATCAATCAATATTGGTCTCCCCTTTAAAAGAGAGGTTATGAAACCCTGCAGGGAAACTATACCCATATAGGAGTAAAAACTGTAACAACTTGGATCAGCAGAGCTAGAAGGAAAGACATGCAAGCACCATGAAAAAACAAGGAAAGAAAGTGACTCAAACAAACCAAGATAACACACTACTTGAATCCATGGTCAGTACAGCAGAAGAAATGACAAAACAAGAATTCAGGATGTACATATCTAAAATGATCTGTGACATAAAAAATGATATAAGAGAGCAAGCCCAGTCAGCAAAAGACCATTTTGATAAAGAGATACATAGGCAAATACAGGAAGTAAAAGTTCACATCAATAAGGAGATAGAGAACCTGAAAAGGAATCAGACAGAAATCCTTGAAATGAAAGAAAGAATAAACCAAATTAAAAACTCAAGGGAAAGCATCACCAACAGATTAGACCACTTGGAAGACAGAACCTCAGATACTGAAGACAAAATATTTAACCTTGAGAATAGAGTTGACCACACAGTGAAGATGGTAAGAAGCCATGAACAGAACATCCAAGAGCTTTGGAATAACATTAAAAGACCAAACTTGAGAATTATTGGGATAGAAGAAGGCATAGAACTCCAAACCAAAGGAATGAGCAATCTATTCAATGAAATAATATCAGAAAACTTTCCAAATATGAAGAATGAATTGGATAATCAAATTCAAGTGGCTTATATGACACCAAATGTACAAAATCACAACAGACCTACACCAAGGCACATCATCATGAAAATGCCTAACATTCAGATCAAGGAGAGAATCTTAAAAGCCACAAGAGAAAGGAATCAGATTACATACAGGAGGAAGCCAATTAGGATCACTGCAGACTTCTCAACCAGACCCTGAGAGCAACAAGATCATGGCAAAGCATATACCAAGTGCTAAAAGATAGCGGATGCCAACCAAGAATCTTATATCCAGCAAAATTAAGTTTTAGGTTCGAAGATGAAATAAAAACCTTCCAAGATAAACAAAAATTAAAAGAATTCACAGCAAGAAAACTGGCACTATAGAACATTCTTGGTAAAATATTCCATGAGGAGGAAATCAAAAACAATAATGTAATCCTGCAGAGGGAGGAGCTACATTAAAGGCCAAATAAAGGAGAATCCCAGTCAAGTTAAAAACCGAAGAATAAACCAAAATGCCTGGAAATACAAACCATGTCTCTATAATAACATTGAATATCAATGGCCTAAACTCAGCAATTAAAAGACACAGACTGGCAGATTGGATTAAAAAAAAAGACCCAACAATATACTGTCTCCAAGAGACTCATCTCATAGAAAGAGATACTCACAGATTGAAGGTGAAAGGATGGAAAAAAATTTATCACTCATATAGACTGCGTAAACAAGCAGGAGTTTCCATCCTTATTTCAGATAAAGTAGACTTCAAACCAAAGTTAGTGAACAGGGATAAAGAAGGTCATTTCATACTGCTCAAGGGAATCATACATCAACAAGACATAACAATCTTAACAATCATAACAATGTCTCTGGGGACATTTTCATTTTAAATGACTCAAGAATCCTTGCTTCGCAGTCATTATTTTCCTTAACAAAACATAAGCACAAGGCTCTTTTAATTTGAAAATTAGCCACCATAAGAAACTTTCCAAAAATCACATTTAGAACAGAATTAGCTTTAGTAATCATTTTTTATTATATCTGTCAATTAGTGTCACAGGGATAACAGACAGTAGAAGCACAGGAGTATAAAAATAAAACTATAAAACTACTCATTTCTATTATTTTTATGTATCATTTACCTCCACCTCCAAAAAAAAAAAATAGAAAGAAAAATTGAGAGAAAAAATTATGGCTTCCAGATGTTAGCACAGTTTGTCTTCATCCCTTAAAAAACATATAGTTCAGCTGGGTGCAGTGGTGCAAGCCTGTAATCCCAGCACTTAGGGAGGCTGAGACAGGAGAATCGCGAGTTCAAAGCCAGCCTCAGCAATGGCGAGGTGCTAAGCAACTCAGTGAGACCCTGTCTCTACATAAAACCCAAAATAGGGCTGGGGATGTGGCTCATTGTTCGAGTACCCCTGAGTTCAATCTCCAGTGCAAAACAAACAAAAAAAACATATAGTTCAATAGAATGAGACAGAAAACAACATGGATGTGGAAATTTAAGATTCCATTAGGTATTATGTAACAAATAAAGAAAATGGTATAATAAAGAATTCCTAGGAATAAGTCAGGTTTAGTGGTGCATGCCTGTAATCCCAGCAACTCAAGAATGAGAGTATCTTTGACAATTTAGTGAGAACCAATCTCAAAATAAATAATAAAAAGAACTGGAGGTATAGCTCGGTGATAGAGTGTCCTGCAGTTCTATCAGTACTGCAAAAAACAAACAAACAAAAGATCCCTAAAAGATAATACTTAGAAATAGTCTCCAACAAGACTGTACTTTAAGATGTTGTGGCATAGAATAATGTAGCGATTACCATGGTTTACCCTTTTGTCATTTGTATGCAGAATAATCAACTCTAGCATAATCTTACAGGTTATTAGAAATTGTAAAGACTGGTCAAAACAACTTAATGCTTCAATTTAAGAAATATCTTAATACTGTCCCAAACTATTTCTTCCAGTGTATAAATGGATTAATATTGTGTTGATGCGCAAAAAATGAAATAAAAATCTATATATGTTCATGCCACAAAATACAATAAAAAGAATAAGTTTTTGAATCATGCAGCATAAATGATTTTCAAGTACATGTTACTAAGATTTTTAGAAAATAAATACTCATAGTATTGGATTATGTCACAAAAGACAATATATATGTGTATGACACATACATGCATATATTCTTTCTCTATGTCTCATGCAAACGTACATATCCATGAGCCCACAGTGTCATAAATAAAATATTGAATGAAAAAGAGGGAAATAAATGATAAATTTTCCTCACATAATGTTTCTAAATATTAACTATAGAAATACAGAGGAAAATAGAAAATCTTCATTAATTTTCTCCAATAATCACAAGTAGGGTCTACTGATGAATGTTAAAATCAATGCACCAAACTTTAAGAGGGATAATAGTTTTATATTCTCAAAACATTCCCCTGAAATAATTGTTAATAATTGTAAATTTCTCATATACTCATAAATATTTTAATTGTCCTCCGTCCAGGTGATAAAACTTAATTTCCTTCCCTTTGAATGTGGTCTCCACTTAATGAATCACCTTTAACAAACAAAATGTATAAAGAGAATACCAGTTTGACATTAAAGAAACCTTGCAACACCACCTTCACCATGTGATCAACATTAAACTTACTAGTAATAAATCCCAGTGTTATTGTGTATCTCCTGATATGAGAGGACACTGACATCTACAGTACTTCTCCTGAATGCTCCATAATCCTTTCTAATCACCAGAGAACATCAAACAAACCTACGTTTAGGAACATTTTACAAAATAGTTTACCAGTACAAATGTTTGAAAGTCATGAGAAACAGGTAAAATCTGAAAAACAACACAGGTTAGGGGCTACTAAGAAACAACTAACATGAGAACATGATATGTTAATTTGAATGAAGAACAAAGAAAAAGACGTTTCATATTTCATTTGAAAAATAAAATTTGGAAGTTAGTTAATAATATACTAATGGTAGTTTGTTCATTGTAAATTATGCTGTTACTATTGAAATTCTTAATGTTAATGGAAGCTGGGTGGAAGGTATAAGGATTTTTCTGTGCTGGCTCTGGAACTCTTTTGTAAATCTAAAATTACATCAAAAGAAACAGCTTACAAATGGCTATATAACTTTTGCTTTTCCACTGAACTGGCTAGATGTCAGTAGAATATTTAATGTGATTAGTGATAATATAAAATAAATGATTGTTATGATTTTGAGAGAATACTAATTAAATTTCACTATTAATTTTAATTTCTAAATTTTGCTATATGTGATGATTTTGATTTATAATTTTATCAATTTATAAAAGTCCTAACTTGGGAAATTTTAAATAATTAAATATTACCAAATATTGTAGAATGATTTTTGGTAACTATTAGAATTACTCAATATTTTATCTTTCATCTTTTACCAATAATAATATTATGAAATGAAATCACATGGTCATGTTATACTAATATTATTATTAAGAATACAACTCAATTTTTGGTTATTTAAATATTATATTTCTAAGTGTCATTGGCTTTCTGTGTTTTACTTGAATTGTAATTGTCTTATTTGTGTGGGATCTGCAATCATTGTCTTTTTATCTCCTACAGTGTAACAGCTACAAAAGAGAGTGCTGGCTTTCCTCTTTCCATACTAAATTACCCTTAGGTCAGGCCCCTCAGTCATAGGTTAAGACATATTCAGTAAAAATAACATGATGAGGGCTGGGGTTCTGGCTTAGTGGTAGAGTGCTTGCCTTGCATGTGTGAGGCACCAGGTTCGATCCTGAGCACCACATAAAAAGTAAATAAAGCTACTGTGTCCATCTACAACTAAAAATATTTTAAAAAAATAACATGATGAAACTCTTCTTTCCACAAAAATACTATTTTCATTTACTTAGTATCATTTATTGTGAATATAGCTATCATAAGGTATTTCAGTTTTCCATGTAACTTCTCCAATTTTTTTCAATTTCATCCTTAAAATAAAACTATACATAGATAAATTTTCTAGTTTAGAAAAGTTATGACTAGAGATGTTTATTAAGATATGTATTTAAGGAGTTAAATCCTGCCATCATTATTCTCCCTTATTTAGTTAAGACTTGAATGATTTAGAAGACAATTTTGTCTATTTATGGGTGGATATGATGTATCATATATATATACTCATATATGAAACACAATGTTATATGTATACATATACAAGATAAGAATATAAAAATATATATAATAATAATATATAATAATATATACACAGACAAGAATATAATAAATAGTCATTTGTGGTTTTTGGGGGGTTTTTTTGAACAGAGAGAGATTCAAGGAAATTATTAAAATTGCTTTTATCTAAAATTTTAACCAGAACAAAAATATCTGACCTATTAATCTTGGAACTTTCATCAGTTACATCAAGATTTAGCATATGTGCAGTAGGCAGAATAATGGTACCCTAAAGATGCCCTCATTCTAATCTCCTGAATTCATAAATATATTATTAAATAGTAAAAGAGAATTAATGTTGCAGATGGAATTAAGGTTCTTAACCAGCTGGCTTTAAGATGAGAAGATTATCCTGGATTATTCAAATAAAATCAATAGAATCACAAAGGTCTTAAAATGTGGAAAAGGGAGGCAGACCTGTCATTCAGAATCAAAGAATATTTGACAATGAAAGTAATGTCACAGCGATGTGATGTGAGAAAGACTAGATCATTGATTGTGCAAATGGAAGACTGAGGCCACCAGCCAGGAAACCTGAGAGGAAACAGCTTCTCACCTAGAACCTGTAGGAATAAGCCCTCCTGACACCTTGATTTTAGCCCAGGGATACTCATTCAGACTTAAGACATTTACAAGTCTAAGTGCAAATGATATAGATAATAGATTTATTTTGTTTGAATCTTCCAAGTTTGTGATAATTAGTTATAAGCAGAAGAAACCAGCACAATTTTCCAGTCACAGTTTTATCCAGTCTTCTCTAGAGGGACAGCATCCCTAGAATGAATGAATGTATATATGACTTCAAAATGGGTTTTATTAGATTGGCTTACATGATCAGATGCTGAAAAGTCAGTCCCACAGTATCCTCCCTCATGCTGGAGAACAAGAGAAATCAGCAGCTCCTCAGTCCAGGAAGCTGGAAGCCTTAGAAGATGAGGGCCAAATGATGCAGTCTTGGCTAAGGTTGAAGTCCTGGTTGCAACTCCCTCTGTAGTAACTGTGTGAGTCCATGTTGAAGGACTAAAGAAGCTGGAAGTCTGATGTCGACAGGCAATGGCAGCAGCAAAAGATGCACATACTTAAGAAGAATTAAATTTATACCGGTTGGCAGACTGCTGCTTCTTTCACTTTTGTTCTCTTCAGGCCCTCTTGCCTATAGAATGGTGCCATCCTCGTTCTGAATGGGTCTCCCCACTTCACTTTGCTACCCCAAATGGCAATCACCTTTAGTTACCCCATCATAAACTCACCCAGTGTGCTTTTCTGATGTCCTAGGCATCTCTCAAGCCACTCAAATTGACAATCAAGATTAACTATCATAACCCCTCTTTAAATTTATAATGAGTGATACAATTATCCTAATACCTAGTGCTGTATCATAAACATCATAGTTCTTCAATTAGTTGATATAAAATGGAACACTGATAGAAAAAAATAAATGATGGAAGATGGGTTACATCAGAAAACGAAAATGAATGTCTAAAATATATGGCTGTTTATATCTACTATTTGATTTAGTTCTTCAGCAATTCTAGGGAGCAAAATACTGTCAAATTTATTATGCCATAAACATGCAAATAATTTAATTATGCATTTATTAATCATCTGTGCTCAATAAAACTGATAATTTAGAGAGTATAAGCTTACACCTATCAGGGAAAGTGATAAATATATTTTAGCTGAGTTTTATGCATGTGTGTGTAGGGTGGTTAAATTTTGTTCTTAGATGAAAAGAAAAGCAAGGAGAGTCTCCTGATTTTATAGATACCTCTCACGCAGGATTGCCTAGAGTTGGAACTTTGTGTTTTACTAGATTTTGAATTGTTAATTAGATAACTACTAAATTTCCAACGCATACAGATGCCTTGCAACTTATTCCTGTCATGGAATAGGTTGGGAATCCAGAGCTTCAGTAAACATAAGCCTTCAGATCTTGGAAAAATCAGGTAACCATAGAGAGGAAATATAAAAACTCAGTATAAAACCTGGGATCTTTGGTGCATTGAACCTTTATGAAGTAAAAACCAAACACAAGGGAGGTACTCATCAGGAAGATAGTTATGCTTAAAATTGATCTAATCAAGGTGCAAAGTTGTATGAGTCACAATAAATACAAATAAATATTAGTTTTTTTCTAAAACCTTAGGATATTTCTAACCATGTTTTATCTGTAGATCTTTTTACTTGCTAGAAATAGACTATACATTTTTGTGTATTATGGATATTCAAGGAATCAACTAATGGTGTTTAGTAATACATGGTTTATAGGGATTTTCAGACAAACAGAACTAATTTAATTATGGAGGCTGATCATTCTCATGATCTGCCATCTGCAGCTAGCAGATCAGGAAAACTGGTAGGTCTGAGAACCAGAGAAACTAATGATACATATCCAGTCCAAGGACTGGGGAAAATGAAATGAGTTATCCTGGCCCAAAGAGGTGGGCAGGAAACAAAAGAGGTGAATTTCTTCTTTTACTCTTTTTGTTGTATTCAGGCTTGCAGTAGATTACACAATGACCACTCTCAACAGGCAGGGGAACTCAGCTTACTTTTTCTACTCACTCAAATGCTAATGTCATCTAGAAATCTTTTCACATACCCAGACAGAGCTAATATTTAACCTGGAAACTTTGATGCCAGTCAAGTTGATACAGAATTAATCATCATAGTGTTAGGTAGATTACTCAGCCAAGAGGTTGGTAGGGAAGGAAAGTGAAGGGCAGTGACATTCAGGGAATACATCAGACATACACATTAAGAAAATCCATGAGTTACAAACTTAAGACCATAAGGAGTTTCATGGGGAAGACAAGCCAAAAATGGGAGCCAAAATGCCAAATTTCCCCTACCCTGGATAATGTTAACCCCTTAGGGGAACTATTTATTTACTATCAGGGAAAACTTATTGCAGCAGACAAGCTTCAGAAAAATAGGGTCTGATTTGTCAGAACATCCCCCAGCTACAGTTATTTATAATTCCATAAGGAAACTACTGTTCCAAACCATGTGACAACCATTCTTGACAACTAAGGGGAAATCCACTAAAAGCAAATACTATAGAGAAATTAAATGTTTAAGGTGGGGTACAAGAGAATAGAAAAGGACAAAGTAACTCAAACCCTTTTAGAAACCTCTGATTCATGCACATTTCATTGTCTTTTTTCTTTTGCACCAAGGAAAAGATATTTCTGATGTTCTGAACAAACTTTTACAGATAAATTAGTAGCATGACAATGTAACCATTGCTACCAGTCACCTTCAGACAAATATCAAAAACTTCATGATAAATTTTGTATTTCTTTGCATTGTATGATGTTTTTGTACATTGAAAAAAAAAGAAAAATTAAAACCACTGATTCTGTAAGAACATTGCTGCTATCTTCAGAGATGGTTCAAGCCACTTAGTGCTGTGTACAGGTTTATTTTGTTTTTCTCATTTTCCCCCAAATAAAACTCCTCCCTGGCCTATGTGTGACTTGCATGAATCCTTTTTGTGAGATAACAAGAACATGTCATTGAGAACCAGGTGACTGCTAGGACTCATTGGGCAGATCTCCTCAGCAACCATAAGAAGTCACATCTGAGGACTTAATGTATTCAGGTTTTACTCCAAATAGTGTTTAATGTTATCCAACATTGTATAATATTAATTTCCTTATTTCAGGAGGAGATATGATTCATTGTTCAAAATATTATGTGCTACTTTGACATTTTCTAATCAAATTTGGAATTTACATTTAGGACATAATTATAATTTGCAATATTATTAGTTATGCTAATATTTACTTGGTCTTTTAAATTCTGATATGTTATTAATATTGCATTCAAGCATTCATGTTAAAGATTTTCTTATCTTTACACTTTTCAGTTATTCCATATATATTTCTAGCCTCATTGTACAGAATGAATTCAATTTGAAAACTTTATGTTTGAAAATTTTTTGCTGTTCTTCAGCCTAAATAAGAAAGGTGCAAGGGCACTGATCAGAGTACTAAATAGAACTTACTTGTTTATCATGAAAAAGCTTAGTTTCAGTATATTTTCACAATATTATTATATCTGATTTTTATCACTTTAAAATGTTTATAGAACTATTTCTGTGTTGCCATAATATTAGTAATTTCCCATATATTGCATTTAAATTGCTAACTTTAAGAGTTATTCTTTATAGCTAATAAGAGAATGCTTTAATGGTGAGGCACTAAGCAACTCAATGAGACCCCTGTCTCCACATAAAACACAAAAGATGGGGCTGGGGATGTGGCTCAGTGGTTGAGTAACCCCAAGTTCAATCCCTGGTACAAAAAAAAAAGAGAGAGAGAATGCTTTTTATGTATTATGCCATTCTATTATTTTTGTTTTGGTATATGTATAAAAAGTAATTTTAATATTAAAAGTTTAATGATATTTGAATAGAACATGATTTTTATTTCCCTGAACTCATGAATGAAAAAGACACACACACACACACACCTGGGAAAGATAATTTTAAGCTTTGTTGTGTTTTTCATATATACCACATTTAATAATGTATATATTTGTATGTGCATTCATTACCACACCTCTCCCATACTTCTCATTTTCCAGGTAAAGGATATAAGGCTAGCTGTGTTTATGTTACATGCTTAATATACACAATATGCTTGGAATCCTGATATCTTGGTAGTAAAACCAATTCATCAGAGCCAATGAAATAAAAATTACATTTGGTTATATAGGGCAGTAAAAGACCAAAAGATAAGCCTGTTTGTTAATAAATTATAACAATAATCAAATATGCAGTATCATATTCATTTAACTGTGAATAAAGAAGAAATGCTTTATTGTTTTTAATAACCCCTATAAAAGATAAATGCTATTTAGGAAATATAATAACAATATTATTTTAATATGAAAGTAAATGTGGGACAATAATAGCACAGAAGCTGGGAAGAGGGAGCAGAATTTTATTGCCATGGGATTTTTTAATACAGATGAAGTAGCCTAAAAATACTTGGAAGCTGGGTACAGTAACATAAAGATATATTAAAGACTAAGAAACATAAGGATGCACAAATGCAACACAAAAATATACTTAAAGTTACAGGTAAGCTATAGATAATAGGAGAAGCACCCAACTTTTAAAAATTGGCATACTATTTAAATAGACGTGATGCACAGAGGATGGAAAGTCTATCTTCTCAGGAATATTGGCCTATAGGTTTCTCTTCTCGGGCTATCTGTTTAGCATTAGCAGGGTCATACTAGCTTCATAAATTAAGTTTGGAAGCGTTCCCACTTTTATTCCTTGAAAGAGTTTAAAAAGAATTTTGATTAATTCTTCCTGGAAAACTGAGTAAAATTCATTTTTGAAACCATTTGGTCCTGGTTTTCTTTCTTGGGAAGGTTTTGATTACTAATTGAATATTCTTCATTATTGAAAATTTTAGGCTTTCTCTATCTTCTCGATTCAGTTTTGGCACCTTGAACACTTCTAGAAATTTATCAATTTCTTCTAGGTTATCAAATTTGTGAGCATATAATTTTTTCATAATAGTCTCTTCTGATTGTTTTTATTTCTGAGGCATATATTATAAAGCACTTTTCCTCAATCTGATTTTATTTAAGCTTATATATTTTTTTCTTAGTCTGATAAATTTTTGGCTTTTTTTTTTAACAGAAATCAACTTTAGTTTTGCTGTTGTTTTGCTGTTATTCTTATTCCTAGAAATAAAAAAAAAATTGTATTGTTTTTCTATTCTGAGAAAATAGAAAATTTATTTTAGAAAATAAAAAATTTATAGAAATAGAAAATTTATAATAGAAAATTTCTTTCTTCTATAATTTCAATGATTTTCTTCTTTTTCTAATTTTGAATTTAGTTATTTTTTTTATCATTCCTTGATGTGCAAAGCTAGATTCTTTGAGATTGTCATTACTTTTTAATGTGGGCACTTTCTGCTATGAAGTTCCATTTCAAACTGATTTTGCTTCATCTAAAAATTTTGATTTTCTGATGATATTGTGATTTGACTAGAGACATTTTTAGAATTTTATTTTGACTTTCTCTTTGCTTCAATTATTTTTCAAGGTTATGGTATTCATTTTTTACATATTTGTGAATTTTTGTATTTTCTTACTATTATTGTTTTCTAGTTTTATTCTATTTTGATCAGAAAAGATATGTAGAATGATATTGAGGTTCTTGCATTTAAGACTTGTTTTGTGAGCTTAATAATCAGAAAACACTAGCTTATTTATATAAACAACACACTAAAAAAATTATACATCATGGCTAGGGAGAATTTGTCCCTGGAATGTACAGATGTTTCAGCGTACACAAATCAATCAACATTACGTATCATCACAAAGTGAAATAAAAAGTTAAAGGATTGTCTTAATAGACTTAGAAAAAAATTTCAAAAAATTGAAGATTCATTCATGATTAAAACTGTCAATAAAGTAGATATAGAAGAAACTTACCTCAAAAAAATAAAGGTCAATCATCAATACCCAACAGTTGTACCTGTGGAGTAATACATGCCTATAATTCTAGTTACTTCAGAGGTGGAGACAAGAGGATTCCAAGTTACAGGCTAGCCTGAGCAAATTAAGAGACCTTGTGTTGAGGTTAAAAAAAACAAAAACAAAAACAAAAACATAAAACATGAAAATGGCAAAATGGAGCTAGGCAGTGATTTCCTATCTCCTCCCAACACAGATAGAAGGCAGTGAAGGAAGAGCTAACCTGAGAGGTAGGTGACAGAATAAATGCTGTAAGACCCAATATTACACAGTCGGATACCTGGAGAGAGTTGAAGTTCTATTGTCAGATTAGAAAATAAAAGCAGAGTTCCCTAAGCCTAAACTTAAACCAGGGTGGGTGAAGAAGGGGGGAAGAAGAAGAAGACAAGCACATAAGCTCCCTCACTTATCAACTGGAAAGAAAATTCAATCTAATTAAAACATGACAGGAGCAGTGGAATCATTGAAATATATCAAGAACTTTAAAAAACCCAACTATGCATAGAGAACCATGTCAGTCTCTGCAGTCATTTTGTGGACCCCACAATTGACCAGTCACTCTTTAAATCAACACTTTATCTCCTAACCTCTGGATAACAACAAATTAAAGCAGAAGGAGTATCCCTGCAGTGGGATCTCTTAAGAATCCATCTAGAGAAAACTTACAGAAGGATAGCCAAAAGTCGTTGACACCTCTTCCCCTTCATCAGGAGCAAGGGCAGTGGGGGTGGAGAAGATCTCCCAGGGGAGTTCTAGTTTTAGTTTAACCCAGTGCTATTTATAGCATCCCTGGTATCCCAGGGATTTACCAACTCTAAATTATCAGTGAGGTAGAAGTACAATCATAATTATTTATATATATATATCAGTGATCAGTGGGCAGGGAGGGATGGGAAAAAGTTGATAAATTGATATTAAATTACAGTTAGTAATAAGAAGTTCTAGTCTTCTATTTGCAGAATAGGGTGAAAATACTAATTGTGAACTACACATTTCAAAAATATAGAAAGAGCTTTTGAATGGTTTTGCCATAAGAAAGTGATAAATGTTTGAGATATATGTTTGACCTTATTGCATGATGTATACCTGTAATTAAACATCACATAATACTCTATTAATATACACAAGTTTTGTTTTTATGTTTCAGTTTCTTAAAAACATCCTGATAATAGGTCATGCCAATTATACAGAAAAGATCTGTTAACTGTCTTATTAAAGATGAATTATGTCCATTCTATGTCATGAACTATAATGATATCATTTTTATGGTGTATATTTTCATAACTAATAGTATAAAATATAGAATTTTTCTGAATCATTTGTTTATTCAATTAGAAAATTTTTCTGTATCACTTTATTTATGCTGTGATAAACTATCTATTATAATTTTTTTTTTTTTTTTACAGGTCAACTTGAGCAAACTACATCACAGGTAATTGAGAAAGCAACATTAACATAAAACTGATAGAAAGATATTATTGTAGTTTATTAGCACCAAGATCATTTATTTTTAGAGAAAACTAAGTGAATAGGAGTGTGTGCTTAGAAAACTGTAGATTAGCATTTTTAATTAAGCTTTTTCCTTGAATTCTTTGTACTAGATGAATGATACATAAACTCTCATTTGAAACTCAATTGCAAAGTTTTAGAAGTTCTTATTTGTCAAAACTGTACTTAAACAGTAAAAATTTTATTGTAAATTTTCTTGAATGATTTTGTCATTATAAATGTTCAAGTTATATTTTACCTTGACTTATAATATTTCTCATTGAAAGTTGATATGGATATTAATTATGAATTTTCTTTTTGTTATAAAATGAAAATGTGTGTATAAATGAGGTTAGGGAATGTTCTAATATGATAGTTAAATTGCACATCTTGACACACAGTTAAAGGCAGTCTTAATAAAGTGTGAATTATAAAGATATTGTGTTAATGGTTTTGTCTTGCAGGGACTGACCTGTTTGATCTGTATATATGTAGGTAGTTTCTATCATTGAGGCAATTTTTGTAGAGAATGTAAGAGCAATGCAAAGGGTGATAACTTCTTAATTGCTTACTCATGGATCACATGATCTGACTTGAGTTCCCTAAATAATATAAAGCATGTACCAATTTTACTGTGGCCGAGTTACCAAAACTGATTGTGTTATGCATTTCACAGGGATATGTGTTCACTTGAATTTCCTCCTTCATCAAGTAACCATTAATCCACTAAGTTGTGCAAAGTACCAACATACCCTAGGACTTACTCAATTATACTATTCAGATACCATGAATATAGAATTAGAAGAGTGAGAATAGATACACTGAGAGGCTTGAGGCCTCTACTGAAACAGCATTAGCAACCCCAAAAATGCTTTAAATTTAAGTAAATTTTAATTAAAAATGTTTTATTTCTCTCTTCATATTATATATGTATTAGTTATTTTATTAAAAAAAAAGAAGTCAAGTACATTGGTACATGCCTGTAATCCTAGCAGCTTTGGAAAATAAGGCAGGAGGATTACAAATTCAAGGCTATGCTGGGCAACTTAGTAACAAACTGTCTCAAAATTAAAAAAAATATATATTTACATATTAATATGTCAGAGCTAGTATTGGCTAATCAGCTATAACTTGTTGACTCATGAACTAAACATTTGAGCAACTATGATATGCCTTTTAAGTGAGCCATCTCCCACATTTTAAAAAATTTCCTTGAAGTTGTTTTGTGTAGATTTAAAGAATGGGAGAAAGGCCCAACAAAATTCATATTGAAGATACCAGTACTT
This sequence comes from Geosciurus inauris, assembly GCA_004024805.1. Lineage (NCBI taxonomy): Eukaryota > Metazoa > Chordata > Mammalia > Rodentia > Sciuridae > Geosciurus > Geosciurus inauris. The sequence goes on from PVHX01008901.1 coordinate 54,676, forward strand.
CTAATATCATTTTATGATGAATGACTACACTTTCTACCCATCCTAATTCTACCCCCAAGATACATATCAATTCTTATGTTAATGTTTCTTTTATTGTCCATTTATATGGGGAGTTTAAAGAGAAATAATGAAGTTGTGTAAGCATACAAGTTTCACTTCACAAGAATACTGGAAAATTATCAAAATTAACCCAAATCAATCCATAATATTCTGAGACTCATCTGATGCTTATTTTGTAAAGTCAATCATTTCACATTGTAGGTACACCATATAAGTTTAGAAAACTAGCAAGCCACTCAGGTTGCAAAGAAAATATGATGGACTTAAAAATGATTCACCATAGCACAGTATTCTGGCAAGTTAAAATGAGTAATACATGTTTTACCTACCTCATGGGATTTTTGTCACAATAAAATTTGGCATGCTTATAATTGATGGTACCAAGGATTGAACTTAGGAGTACTTGACCACCTAGCCACATCCCCAGCCCTATTTTGTGTTTTATGTAGAGACAAGGTCTCACTGAGTTGTTTAGCGACTTGCGCTTGCTGAGGCTGCCTTTGAACTTGCGATTCTCCTGTCTCAGCCTCCCAAAGTGCTGGGATTATAGGCCTGCGCCACCTCACCTGGCTCACAATTGATTTTTAAATTGAAAAAAATGTTGATATAAAGCATATTGTTACATTTTCACTAATAGCATTCATGATTACATTACTAGTATATTTGTTAGGAGACATTTTATAATTTCAGCCATGTTTAATATTCCTTAACTATTTTTAAAGTTATGTTTATGGCAATATTCTATTGGAAAAAGAAATGACAATCCTATTTTTTGGGAGTTTTTCTGCTTCTAAGTGAAGTCACGATATTCTAATATTGAGAGAGAAGTGAAAGTCATATTGACAAAATATAGGATTAAAATGGTAAATGTAATTTGACTTATATAGTACAATATAATGTCCTAATTATATTTAGACATGTCATAATTATAACATTTGACATATATGTCAAAACATATATGTAATATATATAACATTTGACATATATGTCAAAATTAATGTCCTAATTTTATTCTGTATTAGTTAATCAGAAGAACATTTCTATAATCCTAAATTTTTTCAACTAAATAAAAAACCTACTGCTTCTGAATAGGAATATTACCAGATCTGGGCAAGATAAGATCAAGCTCTAATGGAGAGAGAATTAGGGGAAAATTGTCATGAACCAAGGCTTCCTTTGTAGCCTGAATTATTTTGGGTTTGAATCATTCTCTTAAAATCTAGCTCTAATTTTTCAAATTAGTATGGATATAATTATCCACAGAGTTATAGTCAAGCAGAAAATATTACCACTATATTAGCTGTCAGCCATGTCCATCCTGACATGGATAATCTTACTGTAGAACATAGTTGTGGGATTAGCAGTTGGGTTGTTGGAAATATAGATTAGCAATTGGGCTATTGGAAATATTTCTAAAGTTTCCCTTTATTTTCAAGACAAGCAAAGATGGCTATCTTTCTTATGATTGTGTTTGTTTTATTCACTAAGTTGCTTTGAGTGAAGTTCCTAGATATATTAAGGTAACATGTTATAGAAATGTTAAGGTTGAAAGGCAATTTATGCTTAATTTAAAAATTGAATTTAAATGTTAGATATTATTGCTCAGTAGGACATAAGTCAGTTTTGAAATTAAAACAATCTTAACTTAGTTTGCCATTACTAAACTTTCTATATTCATCTATCTAAACCTTCAAGTATTTTTGAATCAGTCTTAATATATTATTTCTTTTCTTATTAATTAATGTGTTGAATAAAAAATTGACAAATGACATGTACATTTGGAAAAAAGTCATGACCTATTCTTATAAGAATTATATTTTAGCAGTTTTGAAGATTCAACCTAGATGAAATATTCTAACAAATATAATGAAACTATGTTATTTTCCTAATTAATCTGAACCTCTTAAATATCTTACATTTGTTTATTCATAAAGAAAGTTAATATTATACTTAGGTAACATGTAAGAATGTGAGGTTATAAGTTTGTGATGGACTATATACACAATTTGTGTAAGAAATTATACTAACAACTATATTTATTATTTTGTAAATTTGAACATAATCCTCAAGATATTTAGGTAATTTAAATGATAAAACATTAGGATAATCTTATGGTGAGTTAATTACAGGCTAATTTTAGATGCCCAAATAATTTATAAGTAAAATGAAATGTTGAAACTAATTATTAAGCAAAATTTTAATTTACATTTCTTTGCATCTTAATTTTATATGGTATATCTCTGAACCATGTTAATTTTGATGTTAATTTTTGCTGGTATTACATGGTAAAGAGGTATTAAGAATAGCTATAGAAACGTTTTTCTATTCATGAGCTTTGCTTTTGATTCAAAATTTGTATGGTAGTTAGTTTATAATTACCTTTCAGGTTTCTCAATGAATACAAGTCAATTACTTTTTTATAATTATAATTAATATAAGTACTTTAGTAGTTTGGATAAAGGTAAAGTAGGTAATGAGATATGTTTTTGTTGTTTGTTAGGAAAAGCATGGTTATTTATTCTAAAATGAACAGTAAATTCATTCTAGAATTGTAGCAATGTAATGAAAGACAAAATCAGAGAATGTATAGGAAGTTTTAAAGGAAAGATGTTAAATTTTAAAAATTACACTTCATAAGCTATTTAAGAAGGATAAAGGTCATTGGAGAGGTTACCTTTACACTGCTCAGGAACCTATCTGAGATATCTGAGGAAATAAAAACTGCAGGCTTTAGTTGTAAAGTCATTAAAGTGGAAGCACTTGTTTTTAAGAACTGGGTAGGTTTCCTAAAATACAATAAGGTTAAATAAGTAAGAAGAAAGGATCAATGAGCTTATAGAAGGTAAAAGAAGATTTCTGACATACTGAACTAAAAGAATTCATCTTTAGCTCACCTGCACACAAAATATCTTAGATATATCATACAAAATGACAAGCATATTAGAAAAATGACTCACACAAGAAATAGTGAAAGATGAAATTATAAATTGTTGGATAAGTACAAATGCAATTATTGTTTTATGAATATACACAGTAATTGTAGCTTAGAACAAAATATATATTGTATGAGATGAAGTAAATAGAAGATATACAATCATACTATCTGAAAGAACAATAAATATAAATAGAATCATTCTTGTAGATTATTAAATTAAATATGAGGTAACATATCAATATAGAAGTTGTAACTTAAAGATGAATAGCACAATCCTTAAAAGCAAATAGTCTTGAATAAAATACCAAGAGTATTTTATTAATAACATATCAAGAGTATGACAGTAATCTATCTGCTTCTGAGGCTGAGGCAGAAGAACAGCAAATTTGAGATCAGCCTCAGCAATTCAGCAAGACCCCTCAGTAACACAATGAGACCTTGTCTTAAAATAAATTAGTAAATAAATAAATAAATACAAACAAATATATAAAATACCAAGAGTAAAGATAAAATGGAACACCATTGTCTATTCATCACAACAAAAGATGAGAATGAGGGAAAATGGAACAACTTATAGGCAGGAATGGTAAAATTACAGAATGAAACCTATTGAAGCTAATAGTTATGTTAATTATAAGTAGAGCAAATACTCCCAAGGCCTGGACCTCAAGACTGAATAATTGTTTTCAAAGACACAACTTTATGTTCTTTAAAGAATCACATTGTAAATCTATAGCTATATAAAAGAAAAAAATTAAAAATGTAAAATTATTTACATGTTAATAATATTCATAAGGAAACCTATGCAGCTATATTAATACCACAGAAGGTAAATTGCAGAAAAAGAATTGAGCAGAGATAAGGAAGAACATTTTATAACAATGAAATCATCAACCCATTCAGATAACAAACATCTATAAAATGAATTTGTACCTAAAAATAAAATTGAATACATGGAGCAAAAAGGTCTAAACTAAAGAAGAAATTAAAAAGTCCATTCTTAAAGTTGGAAATTTTAATTCTGTAAGGGGTTAAACAAGTAGAAAAAAATTCAGTGAGGTCAGAAAATACCAGTTTAGTATCATCAAACAAATAGACTCAATATATTTGCATAACATTCTACTAAATTGCAGCAAAATCTGTAATATTTTAAAGTGAACATTTTAAAAATTTATTTTTATATTGAAAGAATGTATTTATCATCTACATTATTTATGTATTTGTATATTTATCATGTGTATCATGTTTTGAAATATATATATGAAATATGTATACTAAGAATGTGAAATAATTAAATCTAATTTAAAATATGTATTAGCTCACATAATTACCATTTTGATAGTGAGATCACTTAATGTCCATCTTTGCATTTCTGAAGAATATGATATATTATTTTAACTATAGTCTCCATGCTAAACCATACATCTTTGGGACTTATTTCTCCTAACTCTACATGTATATATCATTTGCCAAATTTCTTTCCACCCCTCTACATCCCTAAATACCTCAGCCTCTAGTAACCATCAGTATTCTTAAATATAGGCCACATATTGGACCAGAAAATAAGTTTAGAAAAATTGAAAAAAAAATAGTATAGAGTATATTCTCTAAATACATGGAGTTAGGCCTAAACACCAATAAAAATATGAGACTGGAACATGTTCTAAATACTTAAAAAACAAAAATAAATATATGTATGAGTAATATATAAATACAAAGAAGAAATACCAAAAGAAATTCCACAACTTTTTAACCAAAACATAACAAAAACATCATAAAGTGTTATATGAACAAATATAATACTTAGAAAAAATTTACAGATTTAACTACTTAAATTCAAATATAAAAAGGTATATAATTAATAATAACATTTTCACCACCTTAAAAAGCATAATAAATCCCAAATAGGAAAAAATAATAAATATGAGAGCAAATTTATAAAATACAAACTAATAGAGAAAAAGCAATCTAAACAAGCTGTTTTTTAAGAGTATTATATATGAGAATAAAATGTTATGTGCATATATTAGATTTATATCCTTATAATTATATATATATATTAATATATGTAATATGTATCTTGTAGCCTCACACTGAAAGCATTGAATGTGCAACCATACATAAATGAATAAACAAAATAGACTATACTCATATAAAGACATATCACTCAAAAATAAAATGGGAACATTTATACTTGCGTATTTTAAGATCAATTTAAAAATATTCTTTTGAAAGTAAGAATCCGCAGAACCAAAATACTTAAATACATCTAATAGCATATCAATTCTAGAAATGATTCTAAATGACAGATAATATTAGTGGATATCTGTTCCTGGAATAAATGAGTTATTTACTGTAAATGAGTACAAAAATAGATTTTGTGATATTAGAAATATTCTGGATCTTTATGAGGAAGTGTCTATAGAGGTATATAAATTTGTCAAAACATGTAGACTGTAAACTTAGAATGTGTATATCTTATGTGCATAAATTATTCCTTAATAAACAAATTACTCTTATGTGCCAAGCATCCATGCTTTTTTCCCCCTATGTTATTTAAGTTTCAGATGAATTTAGTAGATAGGAATTATCAGTCTTATTTCAAAAGGAATAATTCTTTAAAATATTCAGAAATAGCACCGGCTTTTCATTCATATCATTCTGGATACAGGTTTCTAACTGAAGCAAAATTTAAGGGTGTGATTGATCTGTCACTGTATGTTAACTTTTAGAGGATATTGTAATGGAAGCCTGGAATGGCTGCTGATTACCAGAATAAGCACTGAGAGAGAATTTAACACATAAAAGATCTATGTTAGTAAGTATTGAAGCAAAAACATGAACTTATTTGTTTCTCTAGCTTTCCTTTCTCTCTAGTGATAAAACTCAGAATCAATATTATTATGGTTATTACAGAGTTTGAAAAAACCTCAGAAATTATAAATGTTATAAAGATAGGTGGGGGGAAAAAGAAGAACTGAGACAGATTTGGCTTTCTGGTTGGGTTTCTCCATGGGTTTTCTGAAGTGTCACTTAGTTTACCAGAGCAAATACTCTAAATTTTAGTATGCATACAAATTCTTATAAATTCTTGTAATAAAGGGAGATTTTATTTACTTATTTCAAAAGTGCAGTGCATTTTAATATATTTCTTTTACAAAATTAATCTGTATGAACACAAGAATTTAAAATTATTTAGCCAATTAATATCCATTGCAGCTATTCTTTTTTCTTTTATTAGTGCATTTTATGTTTTACATAATACTTGGATTCATGTTGACAAAATCATACATGCATGGAATATAATTTACTCCATTTCAGTCCACATCCCCACCATTTCCCTATACTCCTTCCTTCCCATATTCTTCTTCCTCTACTTTATTGGTCTTCCATTTACTCATTTATTTATTTTTGATTGGTGCTTTATACATATAAAGGTGGAATTCACTGTGTTATATTTATATATGCATAGAGGATGTTTATGCCAAACTCATTCACATTTCCCACACCCCGTCCCGCCTACTCCTTCTTCTCGATCTCCTTCTACTCATCTGGTATTCCTTATATATTTATGATATTCACCAGTCCATCATTTTCCCCTAATTTTGTTCTAGCTTCTGCATTTGAGAGAAAACATCCAACCTTTGATTTTCTGCATCTGGGTTTTTACTTACATTCATTTCCTGGCAAATGGCATAATTTCATTCTTCTTTATGACTGAGTAAAAGTCTGTACTCCATTGTGCATATGTGCAAATTTCTTGCTGAGTTGCTTAGAGCCTCACTAAATTGCTGAGGCTAACTTTGAAATTGTGATTCTCCTACCTCAGCCTTCTCAGCTGCTGGGATTACAGACATGCACCACAGCATCTAGTTTACATAATATTTTTTTAAATCCATTTACCCATTGACAGACATCTGGGATGATGATTCCACAAGTGGGCTATTGTGAGTTATTCTGCTATAAATATTGAAGAGGTTGTGTCATTATAGTATGCTGATTTTAGTTCTTCTGGATAAATACCTAGGTTTGGGACAGCTGGGCCATTGAGGAATATCAATATTGCTCTCCATAGTGGTTGTACAAATTGCAGTCCCAATAACAATGTATGAGTGGACTTCTTTCCCACATCCTCATTAGCATTTACTATCATTTTTATTCTTGATGATTTTCATTCTGACAGGAGTGAGATAACTTACTATAGTTTTGATCTGCATTTCCCTGATTGCTAGAGATGTTCAACATTTTTTCATAGGTGTCTTTTTGGACATTTACATTTACTTATTTGAGAAATATCTGTTTCTTTCTTTTGCCCATTTATTGAGTTATTTGAGGTTTATCTATCTATCTATCTATCTATTTATTTATTAATTTATTTTGGTGTTAAGCTTTTGGAGTTCTTTATATATTCTGGATATTGGTTCCTTATCAAAGGAGCAGCTAGCCAAGATTTTCTCCCATTCTGTTAGCTCTCTATTCACTCTTTTATTTATTTACTTTGCTGTGCAGAAATTTTTATATTGATGACATCCCACTTTTTGAGGCTTGGGTTTATTTCTTGAGCTTTATGGATTTTGCAAAGGAAGTTGGTGCCTGCCCTGATAAGTTGGATTGTTGACTTTGTGTTTTCTTCTAGCAGTTTCAAAGTTTCTGGTCTAATTCTGATGTCTTTGATCTACTTTTGACTTTTGTGCAGGGTGAGATGTAGGGATTTAGTTTCATTCTTCTATGTATGCATATCCCACTTTTCTAGCAGCATTTGCTTAAAAGGCTATATTTTCTCCAGCATGTACTTTTTGGCACTTTTGCTAAGTAGCAGATGACTGTATGTTGTCTTTCTGTAAGAAATTTGTCTTTCTGTCTTCTATTCCTATTGCACTGGCCTTCATGTCTAATTTGATGTCAATATCATGCATTTTGTTTTGTTTTGTTTTGTTTTTCTTTATAGCTCTGTAGTATGATTTAAGATCAGGTCTTGTGATGTTTCCTGTATCACTCTTCTTTCTCAGGATTGTTTTGGCTATTCTGGGGTCTCTTATTCTTTTAAATGAATTTTAGAATTGGTCTTATTTTCTAGTGATATAGAGAATGTCATTGTATTTTGATGGCCATTACATTAAATCTGTATAGTGCTTTTGGTATATGGCTATTTTGACAATATTCTGCCTATCCAAGAACATGGAAGGTTTTTCCATTTTCTAATGTCTTCAATTTTTTTATTCCATCTTCTATACTTTTCATTGTACAGATATTTCACCTCCTTGATTAGTTCCATTACCATTTTTTTGAGGTTATTTTAAATAGGATAGTTTTCCTGATTTCTGTCTCAGCAGAGTCACTGATGAAGTATATGAAAAGTAATGATCTTTGCTTGTTGATCTTCTATCCTGTTACATCACTTGAGTTTGGTATTTTATGCAAACTGAAATTTGCCAGCTGTAGAAGTCTTCTGGTGAAAATTTGTGGGACATCTAGATATTGGATCATGTCATCAGCAAACAGAGATAATTTGGCTTCTTTTCCCATATGTATCCCTTTAATTTCCTTCTCTTGCTTGATTGCTATGGATAGAGTTTCAAGGATTGTTGAACAGAAGTGGTGAGAGTGAATATCCTTGTCTTGTTCTGTTTTTAGAGGAAATGTTTTCAGTTTTTTTTTTTTTTTCCATTCAGGATAATATTGGCTGTGGGTTTATCATCATAGCCTTTACAATGTTGAGGTAAGTTTCTTCTATCTCTGGTTGTTGTAGTGACTTAAACATGAATGGATACTGTATTTTTAAATGCTTTTTCTGCATCTACTAAATAATCATATGATTCTTTCCTTAATTCTACCTGTATGGTGAGTTACATCTACTGATTTGCATATGTTGAACCAAAATAGGATGAAACTCCCATGTTACATATGCTTTCAAATATAAATGTGGCTCTCATATGTAATTGAATCATGAGAATAATAATAACTGGAGAAAGTGACTTACTCAAGGGTAGATTATATCTGTGTGAAGTAGCATTGCATCTTTATCATTTAGTACAAACCTGGCACATTTAGTGGAAAATAATATAAGAGAAAATTTATTAGACAAATTTTAAATTTGTCTCATCATTTATTACATAATTGAGTATGCTGTTTTGGATGAGGAAATGTGAGCCTACAGAAAGTAAAAGTAATTGAGAGAATATGTTGTCTGGAATTTTCCTTGGAGGCTGGTCAAAGCCTCTTAAGCCATCCTATAAAGAGAGAATGCCTTCTTGAAGACACATATGGACTGTTGATTCACTTGTCTATGTGGCAGTAAATTGTGTCAAATTCATAGTAGCCATAATAGTGTATGACAAGATTTTGGACCAATATCACAAAACAACTCAAATAGAGTACAAACAAAAATTTAAGAAACAATAAAATGGAGTTTGTGGTTCCTGGAACATTTCCATTTACAATATTAAACCAAAATAAAAGCAAAATAGAAATAAGATAAATGTGAGTGGAAAGCAAGGTGGAAGTTATTTCAGGATCATGATCTTTCCCTACTAAATGTATACTTCTGGTTCCTATTGGCAGCAACATTAACAGTTATGTTGAAATTTCAATTTGTATCAAATACCAAACTCAAGTTAATACATAAGAAAAGTTCTATTCTATTACACATTTTAGAATATCAGGTTCAGCCTGAATTCTCCAACTAGGGAAACTCTTCCTAAGAAAGAAAAATATTTGTGCTATTAAGATGTCATACTATCATGTTTATTATCTTAATATTATATCATTTGAAAGAATAAATTTTCAAGTGAGTCAAAGACTGGAATGAAAAGAATTGATAACTATAGACATAGGAGAAACAAAAATCACACCTTGTCTTATTTGTGAAGAGGGATTTAAAGTTTGTCTTCTAACACATTTAATATTCCACCATTGGAAGAAAGCATGCACTCTCCCATATGGTGATGTGGCTTAGAAATACATAACAACAACAATACGCCAGTATCTTCACCTGCAGGTATATACTCATATGTGCACATGGAATGAGTTTGAGTGTGATACATTATCCGCATATCCCTGATCACAAACTGTATTTTAAAACTAGATTTTGATGAGACTATCAGAGAAAATGCACTTTAAAATGGACAGTTTTAACTCACTTTTACAAGTAATTTTTATTGAGTTGAGAGTAAATATATAAACAAAAATAGTCAATTTGATAAGATCTGGAAATGATTCTGCTATTAAGCAATATGTAATTATTAGAGAGCCTCATTTTCTCTTTGGGACACAGTCTTGTCATTTGTAAAATAAGAAAAGGATGACTTTTAAAGCTATAATGATTTATTTGTTATTTGAACACAGCTTTTGCATAAGTGGAAATGTGGACCCTGTCCTGGGTATAAATAATGTATACCCTGTATTCTTGCTCCTTCCTTTGGTTTTAAAGGAGATGTGCATTTTATTTTTTTATTTTTATTATTCTTATTTTTTAAAGTGAAGAGTAAGGGTAGGAACACTTTCATTTGTGTGGGGAAAAAGCAGTAAAACCATCACCACCACCAATACCAAAACGTGTGGATTGAGCATGGGTTCTCAATAAACTTCAGAGACACAAGATTGTAGAATAAGATCCTTCAATTTCAATTTTCAGGCTGATTAGGAGACAAAATTTATTCCTTAAGATGTGAGGAAAAGATTTCAGTAGCAGGATAACACATGAGAAGTCAAATAACTGAATTCAAAAGTTTTCTTTCCCATTCTAGTATTTTTCTATTATTTCAATCAAAATTGAAATAAATGTGCTAGCATCTGAAAATCTGAAAAAAATTAGTTACTACCTTATAAACATATATAATAATTTAAAAAATAAAAATACAGAGGTTGAATGATGCAATTAGATAAATTTAATGCAAAACAATGAAAAAGCCAAATGATTTTTAAAGCAGATTTAATAGCATGAGAACATTGAGGAATAATAAAGTAGATCTTGTCTTTATTACTGAAGATTTTTAGAAAAATACACACTTACATGGAAATCTCTTAAAAGTCCGTATTAAAAAATAAAAGACACAATCTGTTGTTTATACAGCACAGGAGCTGATCAGAAACAAGAGGTACACATATGGGAACACTTACATTCAGAAGAAAATAATCACATACCCATTGGGGAATAACATCTGCTGAGTGAGCTGCTGAGGATCAGTTGTGTCACCCAGGAGGGAAGGAAAGCTTTAGGGAAATCACACCACAGAGATGTGGCTGGAGTAAAACTGGCAAGGCAGTTTCTTTAAAGTAACAAAAATTTGCAGCTTTGGATTCTTATATTTGAAATTAAGATATTTTTTCTAAGACAATAAGGAAAAATCTGGCAATATTTTACTAAATACCATGGTCCAATATCCTAGTTAATGTATTTATGAGCCAGTTGTGTGGATGTGACTTTTTTTGAAACAATTTTGTAAATTTCCTTCAATGGTCCCATTTCTTCAGATTCACCATGCCGTTCTGTGTCCAAAATTAGTAGTTAATTCTAAAATTTTATATGTATGCAGATTTTCTTATTTACTTTGCAGTTGATAGTATAAAATATATTGAAATCATGACTTTGCTTTAGTACTTTTGCTCCAAAGGATGAACATAATTGTCTTTCTGATGATTCTAACTTAACTTGCCGGTTAAGAAACCAGGTAATCCACAAAAATAATTTAAAATTCTTGTTATGACTGTATTATTCATATAAAACCTGAATGAATTACTTCAATAATAGTATCAAAAATCACAATGTGTCTATGACTAAATGCATACATACTTTCCTGAAGACAAAATTGTACTCAATTTTGTTTCCATCTCTATACTCTAAAAATAATTTTGCCACATAGCACATTGCTTTTATTTTTCAAGATTTCATGCTTCATAAACAAGGTTTGGCAGTTTAGATGCAACTGGCATCTTGATGATGCATTCAACTATATAGCATTCTCATTTACTAATTGCATTCTTAGTAATCGTTTTAGTAATAATTTTGATAATCATGATGTAATTAATATAGAAACAACCTTTAGATTGCTATTTTAAGGGGATTGTTTCCTTTTAAAAACCAAATGTCTTTGTTTTATCTTTTTCTTCTTTTATTTGCTATTATTTAACTATATATATTTCTGATTAACCACTTTGAAACATTTAGCTACTTTCTAGGACTATACATATGTTTAAAATAAAAATACATTTCATTTTAAAACTCTTTGAAATATACTGAATTCCATATCCAAGCCATAACTTCTTTTTACTATGTCTTTGATTTATTCAGGACAAGCATACTTACTATTAATAGCAAACACACAGAGAAAGAGGAATCTTTTCACCATTCAGAAAACTGAAGTTAATTCATCAAGTGATGGTTATGTATTTTTGTTATTTTTTGTTTTTGTTTTTGTTTTTACCAGTTAAGAGGGGATTTCATAAAACTCCACATATTCTGGTGGTTAATCTGCTACTTTTTAGCTTTAGCTTCAAACTTATCATTTCATAAGGTCCTTTGTGATTCTGGGACTGGGACCTTGCAAGCCACATTTTCTTTGGCAGTTGGCTTCCTGTTGTATCCTGCTTTGGGGGGACAAAAAAGGGAGATGGTAGGCTTGAAGAAGGAAACTCCATCTGTTTGCTTCTACTTTTTTATTATTTCTTAAAGTATGACAGAAGCAATAACTGGATGCCAAGTCAGAACCTATTATACTTTTAGTAAGAGCAGTTGTTTTCAATTTCCAGCTGTTCTTAGATTTCCAGACCAGTCACATTGTGTACTCTTAAGGTAGCTAGCAATACTGTACATTGGCCTCAGAAATTTGTGCTCCAGTTCTATTGGCTTCTGCCTGCAACCTGCTGTGATATTAAATCAACACATGAGGACCCAGACTTCAGAGATTATAGTCCCTGCCCTATATCATTGCTCCAAGATTCATTGTTCCCTCAGTTCTAGGGTGGTAGTGACTGTATGAGATTGTCAATTCTGTGATATTTTAGTGGTCCATTTTTCCTTTAATATATGCTTAGATAATTCCTTATCATATGTCTTAAAATAATTGGGGTAAAACTTAACTGATGTACCACAGCTAAGTTTCCTTGAATATGACCTTCATAAATTAAGATGTTTGTGTTTTATAGTAATATGGCTTCAGGTGAGTTTTATTCTATTTTATTGTATCTGTCAATGAAAATCTGACCATGTTTTTTTCTTGTTCAAATACTACTCTGTCTGGACCTTTACATTTTAAAATCGTTTAGATGAAAAACATCACAAAACTTTATTTGTGGTTTTGAGACTGAGTCTTTGATGAAAGAATCTCCCTTCTCAAATTTTTAAACATAGTACAGTACATTAGGATCATAAAACATCATAATTTATGTCAAAACAATGACATGGTAACAAGACTTTATTTTTGAATGTAATATTTTATTTTATTTTTTCCTTCTCCTACATATCTCCTGGATGAATCTATGGTGTGTTTTAGAAAAAAAGAAAGAAAGAAACTGGTTATGTACATTCTGTCCAAATCAATACATTTTTAACTAGTAGGCCTAGAAGATATCATTGAGCCACCAGAGAATATTAAAAAGGCTAGTAGCCCTGAGAATGAGTTATTTAAAGCTTTTTGTTCATTATTTTTCATACCAAAATATGATATAATGATTAATATATCAGGAAATGTTATGTCAGGCAATATTTTATAAGCTTTGCAAGTGTTATCTTATGTAATTCTGATACTAGTCATATGAAATAGCAATTTAGCAATTTTATAAATGAACAAAAGGACACTGAAGAAGTCACTAATATAGAACATTTCCAGAATCCCAGAAGGCTGATTCTGAAGCAGGTACTGTGAACTACTATTCATGTTTTAACTCACTTCCAGAATCTCTATCATCTCCCCAAATTTATTTGAGCAGAGTATCCTTCCTTATTCAACTCAAAACTTCTGGACATCACACACGTTGGTAAATCATGCCTATGAATCATGCAAAATTCACTTCTTATTTTTGGAAGATAGAACTTTTTGTTTGTTACTGTTTAGAAGTATAGATAATTCTGTAAAATTAATTGTTATTCAATTTAGCTATGAAAATCAAATCGAAATTAATATTCCTTTAAACAGAACAACCAAAATTTACTAATATACTAATGTGCCAAAAAGAAGAAAGTAAGAAAAAGAAAGACAAAATCTAAACAAAATTTAAAAAAAGAAAATCCAATGATACAGTGATCTCTCACTTAGCTTTAGACTGGCTTTTGTGAACCTAAGAAAAAGAACAGGAATGTGATTATTTATATGAGAGTTTAACCTTATTAAATTTTAACCTTATTTTCTTTTTATTAGCATTCTAGAAAAATGGGAGATGCTCCACTCTAGTACTTTTGAGTTCACCTAATGCAAGTCATTTAAAAGAAGATTTTTTAGGGGTGAAATGTCTTGACAAAGAAGATGTATAAGAGTAAACTACAAATTATTCAGATACTGTGATTACATTTTAAATCCTGGACTGATATGGCTTGACTATATTCCTCCCTTTCCTATAATACTCATCACAGATATATCACAGACAATATAGACCTTGTTAGGTAATAGAAATCAAAAAGATACAGTTGTCCTTGATATTATAAAAATAGATTATTTCAGAAATTTAGTTTTTTAAAATGTAAATAATTTGTTAACTTTCTCATGAATTATAGTCTACATGTATTAATGATTTAATTATAAGTCACAATACAACAGCATGACACATGGGCCGTGAACTTAGTCTCTATAATAGCCACTTCACTTAAAGTTCACCTTAGGGTGGCTGAGGCTTTGCCATAAGATAGGTTGAGTCTATATTTCCTTAGGATAAGTTTACTCAGAGGTAGACTCCCACAACAACTCCATTTGAATATTTCTGGATAGGCTCAGAGGTATTGAATCCTGCAAGTGTATATAACTTTACCTACCTTCCCTCTACACCCACTTTCAAACCCCATCCCATATTCTACATGGAAACAGTGGAACTCCACATCATGTACAACCACAAGAATGAGATCCTTATTAGAATAAGTATGTATATTATGTATAAAATATCAAAATACACTCTATTGTCATGTCTATCTAAAAAGAACAATTTTTAATAGTAAAAGGAAGGAAGGAAGGAAGAAAATAAGCAAGCAAGCAAGCAAGCAATAATCAAGGTTATAGAGGGTTATTAATCAAATTTGATTAATAAATGACATATTTTAGTGAGATAACATTATAGACTGCTACCTGAATAAATTCTTCATTGTATTTTTCCACAATAGCTCACACAAACTACTTTTCTTTTACCAAATTCGCAGAGCCCACAAACATTTTACTGTCAAAAAACTATTAATGCAAAATATTTTCTTCCAGTTTTACAAAATTCTAAGTCTTAGTGAATAAAATTGCTAAAATAAAATATCTAACTAAAGGGGTTCCTTGTTTAATACTTTTCAGAATTTATTGGGTGTTTCTTCTTAGAAAACTGGGAATTCTAACGACATGTAATCTTACTTCAAATACTCCTTCATTGTATTTAAAACATTGGATAAATTTTAGATTTGACTATTTTTGTACTTAATCAATTAAATGGGATATAAATTATCAAAATTAGTTGATGATTTA
Organism: Geosciurus inauris; assembly: GCA_004024805.1. Taxonomy (NCBI): domain Eukaryota; kingdom Metazoa; phylum Chordata; class Mammalia; order Rodentia; family Sciuridae; genus Geosciurus; species Geosciurus inauris. The sequence goes on from PVHX01008901.1 coordinate 70,318, forward strand.
TACTTAAATGTATAAAGGAGATTTGACAATTATTTCAATTCTTCGGGGTTTGGGGGATACTTAGAACATGAACAGTACCCTCCTGATAGGTCCAGAGAACTTAGAGCTAAACTCAATTTTTCTGTTTGTACAGGTCAATGTGTCATCATGACTAATCTTGTTTGTTAGAGTATTAGGTTCCCTGTATTCAACTGCCACATGTCTATTCCTTTATATTATCTAATTATCAATAGTGACACAGGGTCATCTCAAATTAGTTTGGGGCAAAAAAATGAGAACTGTATTGACTGAAAGAATCCAAAGAGTGATTGAAAACCATGGTTATTAAACAGAGCTTCTGAAATAATTGAAAGCAGGTACATAACTTCAATAGAACTATTGATGTTTTCTATTTTGGTTTTTCTTTCAAAATTGGATTTATTATTTCATTCTCCATAGGTAGACTAGGTTTCACCACTAGGAAAGAAATTTGATTTCCAGAAGTTCAGAGGTTCTTACAGACATGCACATTTGAACACTTGAACATTTTTTTTCCACTAGCAAAAGATAACACAATGTCAAACCAGAAATTGTGGTAAAAGGAACTCAGGCATAAAGTGAATTAGGTGCCTTTCATAAACTTTGAGTTGAGGAGATAAATAAATAATATCAAAAATATTTTATTTGATTTTTTGTAAAAAAATGTTTATTTGCTATAAATATCCCAATTTTGTGATAGATAAGTTGATTTAGAAAGATTAAACTACTTTCCCAGATCAGAAACAGGTCAAGAGTTGGGTCTATAGGCTCCAAAAGAGAAGATTTTAGAGGGAAATTGTGCAGCCAGAGCAATTCACTATATGGGGTAAGAGAGGAGGTTAATTGGGCAATTCACTTTATACTTCAGTATGTACATGCACACACACACACACATACACACATAGAATTAGAAATTTACTCAATGATATTAGCAAAAAATGGAAATTTTTGGCATAAAAGGAAGGGATCATTAAGAGTTAACAGTTCTGTCCACTTTCCGTTGCTTAATTGAATTCACATAGTCATATGGCTTAAAGAAAGAAGCTTAACTCTTCTATTTTACTATGTACACTCTGAGACAGAAGCCAGGAAAGGTGACTGTTAAGGAACAGCTGTCTTGCCAGTTCAAAAGAGAGAAAACCTGTGCTTCGATTTCAGGAGAATGCATACTGAAAAGACTTCCTTAAACCAAACATTGTTTAATGATGTCAAATAAAAGCAAAGGAAGGTATAGGCTTCAATATAATAAGAGTAATTTATTGTAATTTACTGATATATAAAACAACTCTGATTGGAATGAGAAATATTTTTGTATTTTCATCTTTAGTTTTTATGATTCATAGCTTATCTTTTACAAAATACATCAGTCTTTAGTATAATGTGAGAAAATGCTAAGCATTTGTCAGATTTGAAATTTGGATATGTTAGATATCCACAGCTACATGTTCCAAGAAACAAGATTATTATCTTTGTAGCATTTTAATTCTCATTTGCATGATTTTCAATTTATAACTGAATACTCTTTTAGTACTTGTGTGGCAAATTACCTGAGACTGGGTAATGGATAAAGAACAGAAATGTATTTCTCATAGTTCTGGAGGATGGGAAGTTCAAGATCAGGCTTCTTTCATCTGACTTGGTGAGGGTCTCCTTGCTGTGTCCTCCCATGGGAGAAGGTAGAGGGCAGGGTAGCCTAATGCTGTGTGCATTGTTTTTTATGAGGGTCTAATCACCTCTTATATGCCCAAATCTGAATACTGTCACACTGGCAACACCTAGTTTTTTATAGGATATATTTAAACCATAGCAGATGCCATTCATATGCATTCTGTAATAACTTTCTTTTCAATGCTGTTTTGCATTTTTTCTTATTAAAGGGAACATATGAAGATAAGTAAAAGCAGAAGAGTCATAGAATAGTGACAGTTAGATTGAAATTCCTGTGTAGTGAGCTATATATTCATGTCATGTCTGTCCCCCTACATAACACAGAATCACTGAGTTTGCAATGGCCCATCTTATGGACATTTCTATCCTCTATGTCTATTACAAAATGTATAGCTGCCTATTGTGAGATTTTGTGACAGTTCTAGTGAGTTGCACATTGTGAGTTTGTGTGACAGTTACAGTGGACTTGTCTATGAGGAGAAAAGAGCTTTAACAACAATAAAGTTTTTAGCACCATATTCTTTTCATATATATATATGTATATTCTTTTCACATATATATTTATGTATTTCAAAGGCAACAGTGTTTCATATTAACATAAGGATAGAGGTTTCAAATAAGGAATACATAATCTGACTTCAAAGGAACTGCAAGCTAAAGCCTAGCAAAATGTAGGGCATATACTCATATAAAAAGCAAAGGATATAATTTTAAGAACTTGAGAAAAATAAAATTAATTCCATTCCAAATTGTTTTCTACTGTTCCTTTGGCATTTCCTTTCTTGGCACTTTAAATATTATATCAAAGTGGATTTTATGTATATCAATAAAAATGTCTCAGTATAAATAATATCAAGAAAAATGACATTTGTCATTTGTGTAGAAGTTTATGTTCAACAAGACATTTTGGTATATTGTTTTTGTAAATTATTAAATTAAATGTTCAATAAATCATTTTAAATTTATTTATAAGAAAAGAAACTGAATCTTATAATATTTAGCCACATTTTCATCATGTGCTATACTTTGAGAGTTGCAATGCACTACATGAATATTTGTCTTGTCCTTAAGGCAAGAAACCATGGGCTTCTATCTCACATGCAATACTCATTAATACTAAATGCATGAATAAAAGAATAAGTGAAAGAGTCAGGGACAAGAATCCATCTCTTCACTTCAAAGGCAATGCTAACACAAATGATTGTGCTATATAAGATATTTTTCAGGCTGCTTTTGGTCTGATCATTTGAAAGGATAATGATCAATAGCTGATAGGCTAATTAATCACATTGGAGATGTGTGTGCCCATTCTTCTAGGGAAGAGTTCATTTAGTGAGTGTGTAGGGCTGAGAAAAAGGTTCACACTTATAGTTCTGCTGCTGCAGCTTCAACATTGATTTTGGTTTCTTGTAACTTTTCATTTCACAAATAAAATAATCCAGGAAATGAGTAATTTAGGAAATCGATTTAGAATTAAATGTTCAAGGACAGCATTCTGAATGCATTTAGGATTTAAAATATGATAAGGTCTCACAAAAAAGTGCAAATCTGTAACATGCTGAATGAATGGACAAAGTTTCCAGTTGAACATATTTGAGTTGGTTAAGTTTAGGTGTTAAGGAGAAAAATGTACATCCTGATTTTTTTTTTTTTGCTATTGGTAATTGAACCCAGGGACTTTTAACCATTGAGCCATATCCCCGGCCCTTTTAAAAAATATTTTATTTAGAGACAAGGTATCACTGAGCTTTTTAAAAATATTTTATTTAGAGACAAGGTATCACTGTGATAGCCCTGACAAGGTATTAGGGCTCCCTAATTTGCTGAGACTGGCTTTGAATTCACTATCCTCTAGCCTCAGCCTCCTTAGCTGCTGGGATTACAGGCATGCACCACTGTGCCAGGCACATCCTAGGATTTTCACATCAAATTTTTTCAGGTTTTTGAATCCATAAAATTTTATATTTATAAATATAAATTAGGCAAAGAAGTCTAACTTTTAAATGGAACTATATACTCTAACCTACTGAAGCCTTGAGAAAGAGAAACCATAAGAAAGCAGGGAAAAATATGAGTTAGAGTCTTCTGAGAATCAGTGTTTTGGGTCTCCCTGATCAACTATTCAGTTATTTAGGTAGTACCCTTGAACCATATATTCATCTAATAAGGTAACAATAATAATCTTAAAAAACCTAATATAGAACTCACAATAAAATACTATTTGTGATTATTCAAATATATATGACATAAAATATGTTGATATTAATAATTACATAGATACTCATGGAAAGAAATATAGATAACCAAGTATTTTTTTGATTATAAATTGATTACATAAATACTTTAAACTGAATCTTTTATATCTTACTGATTATAGTTTAATTAGGATATTGTTATTTAAATTTACTTAAAACTATATCATTGTTAAATTTGACAGGGAAAAAGGAGGCTAAATAAATCAGCAAAGGAAAGTCTGGAATGAAATAAATGCTGCAAAAAAACCACGAAATTGAAAATCTTGAGATTTTTACTATGAATTCAAAAATAATAACACTAATGAACTGATGGTGATTATTTACTAAATACTAAGCATAATGTATTGCTTTTGTAAAGTTTTATATAATATTTTATGTATGTCTGTGGCTCAAGGAATGAGTGCTAAAGTTAACACAAATGTGTATATTCTGTTTGAGAGAACTGTATATATAAGCCTACATTGAAGCGATTTTCATTTAGATTTTTAATAATCAGTCATATAATAATCCATAGTGGTGAGCCTTCCCTACCCCTTCCTTTCTGTGTCACCATGGCAGAGGATTAGTTGCAGCAGGGGCTTTATCTGGTTGTAATAAAAGGTACACAGAGAGCAGAACTTATGTGGGATTTAATTAGAAGCTAAAGGGAGGCTGAAGGCCTGTGACAAGAATAAATCAAAATTTTTGATTATGAGACTTGCAGAAGACTTGCTGCTATTATAATTGGAAACTGGCACAAGCAATTGTCAGAGGCCTTGACAAGCTCTTTGGGTCCTGTCTCATAGGAGGACTTTGGTGTTCCCTTGCGGCAGTGACATCTTCCTTCTGCCCTTTAAAATTGGAGAAATGAAATAACTCCTTCACTGTGGCTTTTCTTAGAAACATCCTCTTCACTATGTAGATGTGTGGACATTTTATAAAAAATAGCTTAGAAACTGTAACATAGTAAAATAGACTCACTGAGACAATAAGAGTTTGAATTCTGTTTAGTAAGTATTTTTCATATTTGAATCACTTCGTGTTTTTTTTCTCTTTTGGTTAGATAAAACATTAAGCTATCTATAGCTATAAATATAGTAGTACAGTTAAATATATTATCCATGAATATGAAATTTTCTGTTTAACTTTTTTCTATTTTATCATTGAATATTACTAATCAGTAATTACTAGCAATCTGCAGGAATTGTAAAAAGCATAGATATTTGTAAATATCTTGAAGCTTATTGATGCCTTTCATTTCAGGTTTTCTGCATCTCATAAACTGCTGAAGATAAGAATTCTACATCTATGTGAACATAAATCATTAAAGGAATTATCACTATAATGGCAATGTTGGTCTGTTACTTCAAGTGTGCTCTAATTATTTTAGCCTGAGAAATATTAGTTACAAAATTTAAACTTTTTAGTGAGGCCACATCTTCTGATTTCTTTGCTAAGGCATAATTTCCAATGTGTTAGGATGAATGACTGAGTAAGAACAAATCACATTTTATAAATTAAACATATATTTGGCTCATGCTGCAGTGTACAGTCATTAGTTGAAAAATAATTATTAGTGTCCTCAGATATTAGAAATACTCATTTTGTCAGTATTTCCAAATACACTAGTTAGCTGATGAAGAAATAATTAAAGATCAAATCCAGTTTATTTGACATTTTTGCTTGCTAGTAAAAACAATCATAAATCTAAATAAAAATGAATAAATTTCATTAGGATATGAAATCAAGTAAAATAATTTTATACATAAAATATCACATTAAATAATGTAGCAATTCAGAAAGCACATCTTCCATGTACCAAAATGACAAGTAGCAGATGTATCCAAGTGATCTTTAATAGTTTATCCTTGTTTTCATTAGTCTTTGAACTCTCTACCATACTTATTTGTAGAATTACTTTTTTCATCATGGTACTTGCAAATACTTAATTACAAATAAGTATTTACAAATTACCCTTGAGGGATATTTGTTCTTCAAATTTCTCCTTTTATCTTTGTATCTATATGTTGAAACTTCCTTGTACCTACCTAATCAGAATTTCCATTTTTTAAGAGTTTATCTAAGAATTAATAAAAATATAATAAAGAACAGTCACACTAATAATACCCGCAATAAAATACCTCCTTTCAATGAGCTAAACATTGTTTTTATGTACATTTATGTTTTAATTTTCAAGAAATAGGTATTATTATGCCTATTGAAGAATGAAGAAAATAAGGCTATAGAAAGGCTGAATGATTTCTCAGGATCTCAAACAATGGCAAAATAGTAGTGCCATAATTTTTACCCAGAGAGACTATATTCCAGTAAAATGCTATTCAGCAAATAGCCCAAATGCCCTCAACCATCCACACTGTATTCTCCAGATTTTAGTGAAAGACTTGCCTGTTCTTAACCCAAACAAGTCAATTTTGCATAGGTAGCAGACCACTAATTTTCCCCTTCTTCATTCTCAAAGCCTCCGTTTTCTCAAATTGTCACTCTTCCTCCAAATTCAGAGGGGATTCTTTTAAGTACAAGCAAATGAATGCATGCCATTATGGGTTGTCTGGGTTAGTCATGTGAAAGTGAAGAATTTCCCTAAACCAATGTGGGCCAATCATATGAGAGGGAAGACTATTTCCCTGCTGTTGTTTACTAGTGGAGCATATTTAAAGGAATACTGTTTTTTACTTTCCTTAAGAACATTATAAAAGGCAGTGTGTTGTCTAGTTTTTTTATGATCACAATAGAAACCAGCAGCAGGAGGAAATCAACACAGAAACTACACAAGGAGAAAGAAAGAATTTGAGTTTCATGTCAATCCTGACCCTGTAACCATACCAAATCTGGAGTCCACCTTACCCATTTTTCTTTCTATTAATTTTTAAACCTCTTTGATTTCTGTGTTTTCTGCCACTTGTGACCTAAAGGATCCTAACAGATAATGAGATGAAAAAAAATTTCGCTTAATGAAAAGGTACTTTGTTATTCCTTGTATGTTTTAAATACTGCTCTGTTACTTTGCACTGGCCCATAGTTCCCTATATCCCTATATTTGCACTCTTTGCTACCAGTTTGGACATTGCCTGCATTGCACTCCCAAATTCCTCTAAGTCAGTTACTTCAACTATGCCTGGTGTCTGTTGCACTTCTTGTTTTGCTGCTCCCTATTCATCTGTATCTAAACTCCAGCTCCTCAGGGATTCTTCAGGCATTACAGATTCTTAAGCTTGATTTAACTATTCCCAATTAGTCTGCTACAATTCACAACTCAACAAGACACCTCTCATGAACCTTCCAATTGAGTTGTCAAATATTTTCATAATTTTTAAGATCATTTTTTAAAAAAGGAACAATAGCAGATAATCTCTAAATGAAAGAAGAGTTAACAGCTCAGTTGCCATTTTTTGATCATTGTGGCTGTTCTAAGCATATTATTTTATGTTGATGGTCCTAAAGGAGAGATAAGGCCAAATGGGAATACAGGTAGTGCCTACTTATACATTGTTTTAATTATACTTTGAATTAAAAAAGGGAAATGTGTGATCAGTAATGTTAATCATGAGTACTTTATTTTGATTCATTTACTTTGTTTTACAAAGCAATAACTTTATATCTAGAGTTTTGGTTTTAGATATGTTGCATATAGTAGCTAATCTTGATATCCTTGATACTTAAAGTTTTAACTGATTTTCTTGATCTCTTATCCTATTCAAGTCTCTTTTTCTTTCCGAATTGTGTGTGTTATCTTTTCTAAGTATCAATGGATTCCTATAAATTTTTCCTGTTATAAATTCTTAATTTATCCTTTCATTGTGGAATATTTTCTTATGACTTCATTATAATTAATAATTAAGTTTAAAAGACCCCCTTCTGAGTTTCACATTAAAAATACACTATAGTTAAAATCATAATAAAATAAACATTAAAATAGAATAAAATATTTAGAAGCTCAGCAAACTGATATCAATAAACCAATGAGAAGAAACTTATCTTATCCAGACTGCTGAGAAGGAAAGCAACCTGTAATCACATTTGGTGGTTCCTTATTTCAAAGACAGTTGCTTCTACTTAAGCTCCCTGCTTTTGTATGCTTCTTTTTTCTTAACTATTATTGGTCATTCTGTCATTTTGAGGGATGAATGGAAAAATTTCTGGACTTTAAAATATCTGAACAGAGAGCTGGCTCCTCAAACAAAATAACATTAGTAAATGTACTTAACAATCTTTTAATAGCTAAATTGGATGACTCTATGTCTGGCTTTATTTGACTAGATCTAATTTACCTGATGCCTTCAGCATAATTAATCAGATAATGCACTTCAGTGAATGCCATCATTTCATGTCTTGAGGGTAATGCTAAAAAGACTGGTTTTAATGTCTTGGGCATTGCTTGTCATTCATAGAACCACTTAGTTTTATTTTTAACATAATAAATGCAAGAATAGATGTTCTATAAATTAGTATCTCTGCAGTTTGAGTTGATAAATGGGGTGACATTTGATGCTTCTTCTCCATCACCAAAAGGAGAAAAAAAGTTGGAAAATTATTGAATGTTAATAAAGAAATACTTAACTAACTCAAGAGAAAAAAACAACAGCACATTTGGGTTGTCTCTAAAAATAGTAGATGCAATATTGTTGCAATGGGAAATTACAATTAAAGAAATGCCTCAGAATTATAAAAATACCTGCAATTTTGTCCAATGATATTTATTTGTAAAGATTTAAATGAAAACTAAAACATATCACCAACCAAGATAATCCAAACATTCAAATATTAGGTCTCTCATGCACACATGATCCTAGTCAGATCAATTTCCTACTTTTTAAATCACTATGATATATTACAAATCTCATGATTTTATCCCCAAATATATAATTTTACTCACCCTTGAGTGTCAAGTCATCAATATTTTTTCTTCACTCTTTGATAATTAGAAAACAAAACAACTGGAATTATTCACTTAATAAACTGGAAGATTTAACTGATACTCAAATCCCTATTTTTATTGACATCATCAATAGTTATTTGCTAATTGATAACAATAACAACATAATCACTATTATGGACTTTTGTGGTGATAATGAATATATTAAAATATGACTGAGTCAAGGAGGAGAGTTGCTGGTGACTAATAGGGTAAATCTGATATACAGACAGAAGCTTAGGCTTGGAAAACATCTTTCAAAGCAAAGTTCAAAAAGAGGTTGGAAAAATGGGCAGAAAGTTGAGACCTTCATTTACAGAACCATATGCATCATATAACTAAAGTTATGGTGGTAATCTCTGAGAAATGAGAGTACTTTGTAGGTTTGCTGTAATAATGACATATGGTGGCATGGTGGAGCAGGAACTCAAAAATAATCAAGGCTGTTCAAGTTTCCCAAAGTGGTGCATCTAGACAACAATGAGTCTTACTTCTACTCTTAATCAAAAATGGAATTCTAAATAGAAAGATCAGTAGAGTAGAGGAAAGGGAACAAGGGAGGGAGAAACGGAGGGCTAGATAAGTATTGGGGACTTAAACGTTGTTAACTATTCTTCGTGCATTTATACTTATGTCAAAATAAATCCTAATGTTATGTATAACTATTATGAACCAATAAAGAAAAAATATTTAAACAAATAAAAAATATTGGGGGTGTAGCTCAGTGGTGAAATATCTCTGGCTTCAACCTTTAAATAAAAACAATTAAAATAATTAAATAAAATAATTATGGATAAAAAGTGGAACTCTAAAACTTACTGTTTATAGTGTTTCTATGCATCTCATGTGAATTTTAAGCCTTTGGTAATTATTTATATGGCTGTGGCCAAAAAAAATCCTTTTTCTGATTTTTCAGTCTACTTCAGTAAAAATAGTTTTTTCTTTTTGTTTTTTTTTTTTTTTTTTTTTTTTTTTTTTTTTTTTTTTTTTTTTTTTTTTTTTTTT
>PVHX01008902.1:0-42906 GCA_004024805.1 Geosciurus inauris
AAAAAAAAAAAAAAAAAAAAAAAAAAAAAAAACACAATTAAAAAGAAAAATAAAAAACATATTATTGGGACTAGGAAATTGTAGCTTAGTGGTACACATGTGCAAGGCCCCAGACTGGAGCCCCAGTACTGGTGGGGAGGGTTGTTGGGGTAGCAGCACTAGGTGTTGGGCACTGAGTGATTTTTTGGTACTGAGGGATTGAACCCACAGGTGCCTAATCACTAAGCTACATCCCCAGCTGTTTTTTATATTTTATTTAGAGACCAAGTCTCACTAAGCTGCTTGGAGCCTCACTTACTTGCTCAGACTGGCTTTGAACTTGCAATCCTCTGTCTTGGTCTGGATCTATGACCAAGAATTGCTGAGCTCAGACTAATTTATCTAGGCAGATTCGTGGGGTGAATCACTAGCCTCACAACAGGATGGGTTTTATAAGCTTTAGTATGAGACAATATAACAAAGCAAGCAACAGTTATACTTTGCAATACTGAATATTGTATATAATGAATCAATAATATAGAAGAAAAGAAAGAGAGAGGGCTCCAGCCTAATAAGCACTCACCAATCAACACCAGATAACACAACACGGGTTTGCAAGTACACTCAAAGCATCATCATTACCTCCAACACCCAGCCTTGGGTAAAATAAGCGACACCAAGAATGGGGTAGACAATAGGTAAGAGTCTTCCTCCTCAAAGCACCATCATCACCTTCAGAGTCTTTCTCCTCAAAGCACCATTCAAGATTCTTCTTCTTTACTCACAACAGCATCAACACCTTCAACACCTATCCTCTGGTAAAATCAGCAAAATCAGCAACTCTAAGGGTAGGGTAAACAACATAGGTGAGAGTCCTTCTTTTCACTTGAAGTGTCATCATCACCTTCAACACCCAGCCTTGCGTAAAATCAGCAACACCAAGTGTGGGGTAAACACACAGGTGAGAGTCTGCCTTTCACCTCGCAAGTCAGCTTCCTTCTTCTAATCATCAGGTTCCTTCTTCTTACTCAAAACATCAGATTCTTTCTTCCCCAGTTGAAATTTCTTCCCAGATGGATTCCTTCATTTCCTCTTCAGATGGATCCCTTCTTCTCTCTCTCCAGTTGGAATTTCTTCTTCTTCTTCCCAGTTGGAATCCTTCTCCTTTCTCTCCAGTTGGAATCCTTTTCTTTTCTTCTTTCTCCTTTGGAGCAACCACTTAAAAAGACACAGCAACCCCTCCCAACATGCAGTCCAGCGTTATGCAGCTGGCCTTAGGCTGTAAAATCTCTGTGAGGTGGGAACTGGCCAGGTTCCAAAACTCACAGGATCAAAGGCTGAAAGTTTTGAGGCACCAAGAGCTCGTTAGTGCGCCAGATGGCCCTGAACAATAATCTTGAGGGTGCTGCCTCAAAGTTTTTCCAAACTCCTCACTAATGAGCTCCCCTCTCCTAACTCACACTCAAGGACGGGCCCATATTATTAACTATCTATACATCTTCTTGCCTCAGCCTCCACCTCCAGAGCCTCCACCATGCATGGCAGGAGACATGAATTCTTTTGTTTGTACTGGGGATTGAACTCAGGGGCATTCAACCACTGAGCCTAAATCCCCAGCCCTATTTTTTAAAATATTTTTTTAGTTGTCAATGGACTATATTTATTTATATGTGGTGCTGAGAATCAAACCTCACACATGCTAGGCAAGCATTCTACCACTGAGCCACAACCAGCCCTATTTTGTGTTTTATGTAGAGACAGGGTCTTACTGAGTGGCTTAGCACCTCGCTGTTGCTGAGGCTGGCTTTGTACTTGCAGTCTGCTTCCCTCGGGAGATACTGGGGTTACAGGCTGTGCCACCTCACCAGACTCTGAATTCGGATACAGAGGCTCCATTGCTGATTTACCTTGGAGCAAGGTACTGCACTCTCTAGAACTTAGATCCTTTTCTGCAAAATGGCAGGGAAGAACTGATGGTAATAAAAACATTAATCTCAGGCTGGCGTTGTAGCTCAGTGGTAGAGTGCTTGCCTAGCATGGGTGAGGCCCCGGGTTCAATCCACAGCACCACATAAAAACAAATAAATAATAAAGGTTAAATTCTTTAAAAAAACGCATACACATCAATCATAACACACAATAAATAGGCAGCTGAGACAGTGCTATGTAAACAACTGAATGATCTCTAAATATTAGGGTTTGGTCATTCTCTCAAATTGTGGTTTCTATATCAACTTGGTAATCTTAGATTTAAAAAAAATCCAAGCCAAAACCTTATAGATGAGCCAGGTGCGGTGGCGCACGCCTGTAACCCCAGCACTTTGGGAGGCTGAGACAGGAGAATCCCAAGTTCAAAGCCAGCCTCAGCAACAGCGAGGCGCTAAGCAACTTAGTGAGACCCTGTCTCCACATACAACACAAAATAGGGCTGGAGATGCAGCTCAGGTGCTGAGGATCGAATCCAGTGCCTCACACGTGCTAGGCGAGCACGCTACCACTGCGCCATAACCCCAGCCCCCTGATTATTGTATTTTTAAGAACTGTTTTATTTGCTAACATTCTTTTTTATAACCTCTTGTTCTTGTTTCACATATATAACATTTCCATATCTTTCCGAGAACAGATATCATTGTTTTAAAGATTAGATTTTGGGACTGGGGTTGTAGCTCAGTGGTAGGGTGCTTGCCTAACACATGTGAGGCACTGGGTTCAATCCTCAGCACCACATAGAAATAAATAAAGGCATTGTGTCTAACTAAAAAATATTTTAAAAAATAAAGATTAGATTTTGTTTTGTTCTGTTCTCTGTACTGCTTCTATTTTCTCCATTTCCTTATTTCTTATTTGTATGGGCTTTGTTCTTCATGTTAGAGATTTTCTTCAACTACCTAGCAAACTGACTGTACACAGTAAATAGTAAGCACTAAAATTGACTGGAAGTTCTGTGTAAAGCAAGCCTTTTCAGTTGGTGAGCATTTGTGTAGTGAGCTTTCATTTGGAATTCTCAGCTTTTTTGGGGGAGGGGTACTGGGGATTGAACTCAGGGGCACTTGACCACTGAGCCACATCCCCAGCCCTATTTTGTGTTTTATGTAGAGACAGGGTCTCACTGAGTTGCTTTAGTGCCTCGCTGTTGCTGAGGCTGGCTTTGAACTCACGATTCTCCAGTCTCAGCCTCCCAAGGTGCAGGGATTACAGGCGTTGGCCACTGCGCCCGGCTTCAGCTTTTTTTAATTGTAAATGGACATAATACATTTATTATTATTTTTTATTTTATGTGGTGCTGAGGATCGAACCCAGTGCCTCACACATGCTAGGCAAACGCTATGCCACTGGCCTACAACCAAAGCCCAAATTCTCAGCTTTTTTATTTATTTATTTATTTATACGGTGCTGAGGATCAAACCCAGCGCCTCGCATATGTGAAGCAAGCGCTCTATCACTGAACCATGATCCAGCCCCAATTCTCAGCTTTTTGTATCTGAAGTAGATTGGATGGTAACTCCTCAAACATGTCCCATTCTAGGGGCTGGGGTTGTGGCTCAGTGGTAGAGCACTTGCCTCACATGGGTGAGGCACTGGGTTTGATTCTCAGCACCACATGTAAATAAATGAATGAAATCAGGTCCATCAACAACTAAAAAAAAAAAAATTAAAAAACAAAACAAAAAAATATGTCCCATTCTTTTTTTTTTAAATACTTTTTTAGTTGTTGATGGATCTTTATTTTATTATTTATATGTGGTGCTGAGGATCGAACCCAGTGCCCCATGCATGGTAAGCAAGCGCTCTACCACTGAGCTACCGCCCCAGCCCAAACATGTCCCATTCTAAATCCCATGATCTGTGCATGTGATCTTATTTGGGAAAAGATTCTTTGCAGATTTAATTAAGGATCTTGAGATGACGCCATTCTAGATGGGCATCAGAGTGGGCCCTAAATTCGATAACAAAGTATCTTTCATGTGTCTGTGCATTGCTGGCAATTGACCCCAGCAACTATGGTTCTGTGCATGTTAGGAAAATGATCTATCATTAAGCTATATCCCCAGCCCAACAGTGTCCTTATAGGAGGCACAGACAGGAGAAAATTGTGAACTGGGAGGCAGATAGGTGATGCAGTCAGATGCCAAAGCATATCTACAGCCACCAAAATCTGGAACAGGCAAGAAAACAAATGCCCACAACCTCCTTTAGAGGGAAGACAGACCTACTGACACCTTTATTTCAGACTTCATTCCTCTGAATTGTGAGAGAATTCTATTTTGGGTGGGGGGGAGCACCCAGCTGGAATTCTATTATTTTAAGCCACATATTTTTGGGAGATAGTTACAACAGCCCTAGGCAACTAATACAGTATCCATAGGTATTTCCTCTTTGGCTGGTCAGTGTTCCCAGAGGGATCCTCTAGTCTACAGAATTTAGGGGTGTTAATCACCTGACTGAGAGAATCTAAGGGTCAAGTATGGCCAGTGGGCCAAGAAGTCTTGCCATCTCCATCTTGTTTTTTGGTATTAGTACCTTTTTTTTTTTTTTGGTGCTGGCAATAGAAACCAAGGCACTGCACAGGCAGCCAATGTACTGCTACAGCCTCAGCCCCCCGATTATTTTATAGCAATAAACAACTTGGCATCTCAAAGCCTTAAAAAAACAAAAGGTAGCCAGGCATGGTTGCACATGCCTGTAATTCTAGCACTTAGAGAGGCTGAGACAGGAGAATCGTGAGTTCAAAGCCAGCCTGAGCAATGGTGAGGCGCTAAGCAACTCAGTGAGACCCTGTCTCAAAATAAAACTCAAAATAGGGCTGGGGACGTGTGGTACACGTGTGTACAGTGGTACAGTATCCCTGAGTTCAATCCCCAGTACCAAAAATAAATAAATAAATAAAAGGTTATATCTTGCACATACCATATATTTGTCCCATTCTCATTTTTTTAAAATAAACATTTGTATCTTTCATTCTCAGTCTTTTGGGTTCCTTTTAAACATTGCATTATGAGGCCTGGTAGAGTTCAATGACACAGTATTTGCCTTGCGTGCATGAGGTCCTGAGTTCAATCCCTAGCACTGAAAAATTAAATAATACCTGTTTGGTACAGAAAAATTGTAATATACAGAGAATTTTTTAAAATACCTGTAATCTGACCATCCAGAGTTCACCATTATCACATTTGATCTAGATATTTCTAAATCTAGTCTTTCTAGATTTCTAAATGTATTTCTGAATCTAGTCTTTTTCCTATTCACAGATACATAGATATAATGCACGTTTCTTTTGAGTAAAATCATGGCAATCTGTTTTTTGTTTTGTTTGTGTTTTTCCTTCTGTGCCAGAGATCCAGCCCAGGGTGTGGTGCATGCTAGGCAAGCACTTTACAACTGAGCCACACCCACCATCCCTGCAAGCCTTTTTTTTTGGTGGGGGTGGGGGCACTAGGGATTGAACCGAGGAGTGCTTAACCACTGTACCATATCCCCAGCCCTTTGATTTTTTTAAAAAAACATTTTATTAGTTATTGATGAATCTTTAGTTATTTCTTTACGAGTGGTGCTGAGAATCGAACCCAGTGCCTCACACATGCTAGGCAAGTGCTCTACCACTGAGCCACAACCCCAGCCTCAGCCCTTTCATTTTGAGACAAGATCTCATTAAGTTACTTAAGGCTTCACTAAGTTGCTGAGACTGGCTTTGGATTTGTGATCCTCCTGCCTCAGCCTCCCAAGTCACCAGGACCACAGGCATGTGCCACCGCACCCATTTTTTTTTCTCAAGACTTTTTTTACTGAGCTCTATCAGCCTTATGCACTCATCTTAAGTATACAGATGATGGATTTTTCATACACATACCTACAATATTATAATTTGCCTTTTTGTATTTAGCCATTTATTGTGAGCATTTTTTATGAGATTAGGTGATATTCAACGGCATTTTTAAAAAATTTTATTTGAAGGGTTTTGTTTGTTGATGCTGGAGATTAAACCCAGGTCTTATACATGTCAGGCAAGAGCTTTTTTTTTTTTTTTTTTTTTGTGCCAGGGATTGAACTCAGGGATACTCGACCACTTAACCACATCCCCAGGCCTATTTTGTGTTTTATGTAGACAGGGTCTCACTGAGTTGCTTAGTGTCTCGCAGTTGCTAAGGCTGGCTTTGAACTCGCGATTCTCCTGTCTCAGCCTCCCAAAGTGCTGGGATTACAGGCTTGTGCCACCACATCTGGCTTCCCCAGAACCTCTTTAAAACTTTAAGACAGGGTCTTGCTAAATTGCTCAGTCTGGCCTGGAACTTGTAATCCTCCTGCCTCAGCCTCTTGAGTAGCTGGTACTATAGGCAACACCACTGCTCCCAAGTTGGAGAAGTGTTTTTTGTTTTGTTTTTTTAAAAAAATATATTTTTTAGTTGTAAATGGACATAATGCCTTTATTGTTTTATTTATATGTGGTGCTGAGGATCGAACCCAGGGCCTCACATGTGCTAGGCAAACGCTCTACCACTGAACTATAAACCCAGCCCTAGAGAAATGTTTTAAGATAACAAGTCTCTCTGCTCCTGGGAGCTGACGATGAAGTAGTTAATTCTTGCTGCTGTTCTGTGAATGCTCTTGCTTTGCTAAATTTCTTGGAAGAAGTGTCAAGTGGAAATAGCAACTGAGTTCCCCATACTAAGCTGGTGGGCACTCAGTATTTAGGATGTCACATTCAGCTCCATTCTCCCTCAATGCCAGTGAAGCCAAGATTAAACAACTCCCTGTCAGCTGGCTTTGCTGTGTGGCATCAGCAGAACTAGGCAGGGAAGCTGCAGCAATCTCCTCTACTCAGGAATCTGTTTAGCCACACATGTGCATTGGGAAGATTTTGTTTGGATGCAGGCTTTCCAACACAGGCAAAGATCCCCCCACCCTTTTTTTTCCCTTTCTTTTTTTGGTACCAGAAATTGAACTCAGGGGCACTCGACCACTGAGCCACATCCCCAGCCCTATTTTGTGTTTTATGTAGAGACAGGGTCTCACTGAGTTGCTTAGCGCCTCGCCGTTGCTGAGGCTGGCTTTGAACTCGTGATTCTCCTCTTAGCCTCCCAAAGTGCTGGGATTACAGGCATGTGCCACTGTGCCCAGCTTCTCCCCTTCCATTTAAAAAATTTTCTTAGGTACTGGAGATTTAACCAAGGGTCGCTTTACCACTGTGCTACACTGCCAGCCCTTTTTGTATTTTATTTTGAGACAGGGTCTCCCTAGGTTGCTTAGGGCCTTGCTAATTGCTGAGGCTGGCCTTGAACTTGCAATCTCCCTGTCTCCGCTTTAGGATTACAGGTGTGTGCTACCACACCTAGCTCTCCCATTTTATAGATCTGAAAGGTTAGGTACTTTGTTCAGGATCAAACAGCAGAAGTAAGACTGATACCCAGTCTTCTCTCTTCATGTCAGAATTTGTTCATTTCTTAAATTAAAAATATTTTGGTCCCAATTCCAAAAAACCAAAGGCCAAATGTTCTGTTATGCAGATGCCAACATGCAATAAGGGGTAGGGGAGGGAAGAATAGAAGTTCACTGGATTAGACAAAGGAGAATGAAAAGGGAGGGCAGGAAGGGAATAAGAAAGACAGTAGAATGAATTGGCTATAACTTTTCTATGTTCATATATGAAAACATGACTAGTGTAACTTCACATCATGTACAACCACAAGAATGGAAATTTATACTCATGTGTGTTTAATATGTCAGAATACATTCTATTGTCATGTATTATCTAAAAACAATAAATAAATAAAAAACAAAACAAAAAGAAGTTTTGGTCCTGAATATTTTTTTTTTAATTGAAAAAATATTTTGAACCCAGGGGCACTCGACCACTGAGCCACATCCCCAGCCCTATTTTGTGTTTTACTTAGAGACAGGGTCTCACTGAGTTGCTTAGCGCCTCCCTGTTGCTTAGGCTGGCTTTGAATTCGCCATTTTCCTGTCTCAACCTCCCAATGTGCTGGGATTACAAGTGTGTGCCACTGCGCCTGACCTGAGTTATTTTTTTTTTTAATATTTTTTTAATTGTGGATGGACACAATACTTTTATTTTTATGTGGTGCTGAGGATGGAACCCAGTGCCTCACGCATGCACTGAGCCACAACTCCAGCCCCACAAATACCAACTCTTATCTGGATTATTTTGATGACCTCTTAACCAGGTTCCCTGCATCTGCTTACCCCATTCTATCCAATCCCACACTGCAACCACTATCTTTCTTAAAACCTTTCAAAAGCTCCTCTTTGCTCTTAGGATACAGAAAAAACTGTTTGGATGTTATGCAAGGTTTCATATGGCTTTGTCCCTACTTGACACTAGTTCCCTTAGTCCCTTGTTCTCTGTGTTTTGGGGACACTGGTCTTGCAGTTCCTTCTAACTCCCAACTCCTTCCCACCACAGAACATTTGTACACGTGATTCCTTCCTTCTTTTTTTAAAGTATTTTTTAAGTTTTTGATGGACCTGTATGTCATTTATTTATTTATATGTGGTGCTGAGAATCCAACCCAGTGCCTCACACATGCTAGGCAAGCACTCTATCACTGAGCCACAACCCCAGTGATTCTTCCTTTGTTTTGTTTTGTTTTGGTACTGGGGATGGAACTCATGGGTACTCCACCACTGAGCCATATCCCCAGCCCTATTTTGTGTTTTGTGTAGAGACAGGGTCTCACTGAGTTGCTTAGCACCTACCTCACTGTTGCCGAGGCTGGCTTTGAACTTGTGATTCTCCTGTCTCAGCCTCCCAAAGTGCTGGGATTACAGGCATGCACCACCTCACCTGGCCGGATTCTGCCCTTCTTTAGGTAAGCTTCCTTGAGTCCCAACTGGTTATTCCCTGGCATGTGTCATTTTCACAACTTCACATTTGTGAGGTTAACTGATTAAAGTCTATCTTCCCTGCCAGGGCAAAGACCCCAAAGTACTAACTTAGCATAAAATATGCTAAATCCATAGCAGCTGATGCATATATAATATACACTGCCTCGTTCCTGTTCAGCATGTATTAACTCACTTAGGACCTTCCAAAGGCTTTATGAGGAAAGTACAATTATTAGCCCCAATAAAAAGTAGCACTAGAAAATGAACACTGGCAGCCAGTGTCTGGAGTCTGAGAACAACACTCACGCCATGGTACCTCACCAGCGTCTGCTGAATGCAGTAGCATGTGAGTACTTTTGACTAACAGCATTATCAGTAATTTTAGATCAACTAAAACATTTTATTTTGGTTTTAGTAGGAACCTGGTGATTTGCTTTTTTTTTTAATGCTGGAAATGGAACCCAGGGCCATGCTCTACCACAGAGTTACACTCTCCAAGCCGAGGATCTAATGGTTGACTGGAACTTTACTGCTAAACTTTTATTCTCCCAGGACTTTATTTCAATTAAAGATCCATTTGAGCCAGGCACAGTGGTGCACACCTGTAATCCCAGCAGTTTGGGAGGCTGAGGTAGGAAGATTACAAATTCAAAGCCAGCTTCAGCAAAAGTGAGGTGCTAAGCTACTCAGTGAGACCTTGTCTCTAAATAAAATACAAAATAGGGCTGGGGATGCGGCTCAGCGGTTGCATAGCCCTTAGTTCAATCCCCGGTAGCCACCCCCACCCACCCCCACAACCAAATAAATAAAAATAAAAATCCATTTGAGGCTGGGGATGTAGCTCCATAGTAGATCACTTGCTTAGCCTGCACAAGGTCCTGGGTTCAATCTGCAGCACTGCCAAAATGAACAAATGAAGGAACAAACGAATGAGTAAAATTCATTTGCCTTCACTGGTTATTTCCATGACTGATGCTAAGGTAGAGTAAGTGGTCTGGCAAACTGCTGGAGGTCAGGAAAAATTTGGCTAAGAAGCAAGTTGTAGATGATCTGTATTGTGGGTAATCCATGGAAGGGCAATTCAAGAATCTTCATGGATGTCACCCAAATGTTCATCAATTTATGACACAATTACATACACAGGGCCTCTTCCACCATTAGTAGATAGTGCTCAATTAGGGAACTAAGCCATAGAAAATCAACCAGTCAAAACATGATGTGAGGGGCTGGGATCGTGGCTCAGTGGTAAAGCGCTTGCCTTGCATGCGTGAGGCACTGGGTTCGATCCTCAGCACCACATAAAAATAAATAAAGTAAAGTTATTGTGTCTATCTACAGCTAATAAAAATATTTAAAAAAAAAAAAAAAAAAAACATGATGTGAGCAATGACCTCCCTATGCTTCAAATCTCAGAACTGCAGATATTGCTAGCAGAGAAAGATCACTTCTCTGAAAAATCAAAGATAAATGGCCAGGCTTTTCTAAGTTTTTTCCTAATTTGGGGGTGTCCCCTCAGCAAAAGACTGACTTACAAGTTTTCCCAGTGTGGTAATGTAGGGCAATAAAGCTCAAACTATATAATAAAGAGCTCTATAAGGCAGCTACATCCAATTCGTCTTTGATCAACAGTGAAATGTAACAATTCAGGATATTCTTTTCTTCTTTTTTGCCGTGCTGGGGATGGATGCCTTGTGCATACTAGGCAGGTGCTCTACCACTAAGCTACATCCCCAGCCTTTTTAAGACAAAGTCTGGCACATTCCCAGGCTGGCCTTGAACTTCCAATTCTCCAGCCTCTGCCTCAGTCGCTGGGATTACATGCAAGTGCCCGGCCAATGCAGTTATGCAGTTCCAGGAAATGCATAACCTGGAACTCCCGTAACAATGTCAGGGGAAATCAAGAAACTGCACATTTTTTTTTCTTTACAGGAATTTTGCTAAGAAAAGGCTTTCAAGAATTCCTAAAACTAAAAAAGACCAAGAACCACAATCTTTTATGCCTGTAAACACGTTTATTATGGTTCAAGGTTATGTCTTTGTAGGAGCACCTCTGATGGACAAAAAGATTTATATTCTGTCAAGTACCTAGTAACTATGGACGGAAATCTAAGCCCACTCCTAAGTGAGGCTATTAACAGCACAGATCTCAAACCCTATAAATAGGCCTAAGGGGCCTCCTTGGAGGGGAAGAGCATGAAGAGCCAAGGAGCAGTCAGGAACGCTTGAGTCCAGTCCTCACCAAGTTACTAACCCACTGTGCGACCTTATACAAGTTCCATACCCTCTCTGGACTTCAATTTCCACGTCCGCGCTATGGAAGTTGAACCACATAGTCTTCAAAATCCTTTCCAGCCGAGAGTCTGATACCAAGTAGACCTAGTCATTAAAGAAGCTTCATGTGGGCGCGGCACAGAACTTTAACGGTCCCCCCTCCCCCGTTCAAGCCCGCGAAACCCTTGCTCAACACACCCCTCAAAGTGACTGCACTTCCCTGACCGCAGTCCGAGCGGTTCGCGGTCAGCTCCACCCCTTCATGGGGGCGTCCCATACTGCCCCGCGCTCCTAAAGCAGCGGGCGCCTCCCGCCTTTCCGCGTCCGGACCCCGAACTCCTCTCCCCAGTTCTCCCGGGCACCCTGTCCTATCAACGTCTAGTAGCCCAGCCAATCACGTGAACTCCGACACTTGCCTTCAGCCCACCCTTCTGCCCGCGCTCAGCCTGTCTGAGCTCAAGGCCTTGACCAAGCCAATCCAATCAGTGGCCGGCTCTCACCTGCCCCACCCAGACGTGCCACGCCTCAGCCAATCCGCGTGCCTCCTTCTGCTGCCCGCCCAGCCAACCCGGACCCTAAAACCTGCGGACAAATGGGCGCAGGGCGGCCCTTCAACGAAGAACGCCTGGCCAATTGGGGATTCCGCGTGGCCAGAGTGGCAGCCAATCGACGTGGAGCGCGGTGCCGCCGCGGAGAGGTCCGGCCCGAATATCCCTCCGCCTTCCTCACTCCCTCCCCGAGAGCCGCCGCTCACTTACTGCCTCCCTTCCTTCTTTCTCCCTCCGCCACCCGCGCACCAGCCGCGCTCTGAGCTGCCCCCGGGGTCCCTCCCCCGCCGCCAGAGGAGCAGCTACAGCCGCCGCCAGCAGCACATTAGGAGGGCGGAAGGAAGAAAAGAGAGAAGGAAGGAGAGCCGGAGCGCCTGCCCAGAGGGAGCCGGTGAATGGGCTTGTGGTGACCCCCGCCCCCCACCCCACCCTCCCTTCCCACCCGACCCCCAACCCCCATCCCCAGTTGGAGCCGCCGCCCGAGAGCCCGGACTGTCGTCTTGGGAGGAGTCGCCGCCGCCACCTCCGCTATGGAGCTGATCACCATCCTCGAGAAGACCGTATCTCCGGGTAGGACGCGGGGGCCGGGGGTCGGGCTGAGGTGATTGGGGTGGGGGAGGGGAGCACGGCCCCTCTGACCCTGCTCCGGTTCCCACTTTCCTCCCCCTAGATCGGCTGGAGCTGGAAGCGGCGCAGAAGTTCCTGGAGCGTGCGGCTGTAGAAAACCTGGTGCGTCCCGTCCCGCCGCGCCCCATCTCGCCGCGTCCCCATCCCTGCGTGCGGGCCTTCCCGCCCTCCCGGAGGCCCAGGCCTAGGGAACCCACCCCGCCCCATCCCGTCCCCCTCCCCCCCTCGCCCGGTCCAACCTAACGCCGCCATCGGGAAGCCGGTGGGTGTGTCCCGCCCCGGACCCCGGGGCTGGCCAATGGCGTAGCGTGCCGGGGTGACTGCTGCCCAATCGCTGCGCGGCCTGAGGGCGGCGGTGCAGCGGGAGGGAGAAAGAGGGAGGGAAGAGAAGTTAGGTTGCGCGGCGCTGCGTGTTCAGCAAGGGTGGGGGTGGGGGAGCCGGGCCTAGGGGCCATGTGGAAGCTCCGGGCCCGCCTGCCCGCCGGGTGCTGGCCGAGGCCGGCTTCTCCTTCCTGTCCCAGGGCCCCAGTGGTTCTCTCCACCTACTTCCCAGAGCTCTACTCTTTCCTATCTCTTCTAGTCTGTGCTTCAGGCCTGGCACCCTACTGACTCTGAACCCTTTCTCAGTAATATTTTTCCCTTTACTGGCCTATTATTATTCTGAGATATACGTACGCATACATGGACATATAGTTGAACTTAAGTGAATAGAGATTTGATCACTAGAGATCTGCATCCAGACAACAAACAGACTCATCTTTGAGATCAGGCCTATTTCCTGATGAAGCCCCAGAGGAAAGTTCCTGTCTCTCATGTTTTCAAATTTAAGGGCACCAAAAAAGAAAGAAAGAAAAATCCGCTAAGGATTGGACCTTTAAAAAAAAAAGTGGGGTGGATTGGTTAAAATATCCTAGTGCCAGAAATGTTTCTCATTGGTGTCCCTCCCTTGTCCGGGGGGATGGGGAACACAGGGAAGTGTGGATGATACTTGAAGTCTCTTTAATAGGTAATAACTCTAAATAACACTGTAACCAAATGTGTTCTTTTGTGATATCTTGGCGCGATAATGTCAACGACAACAAAGTGACAAGGCTTATTTTATACAAACTGCCTTGGAATGATTTTTTTACCCTTTACTTACGTGTGCTAGGTTTTACTAACCTTTTTATCCTTTGTCTAGAATATATTTTCCCGTACCTATAGGCTAATAACTCCATTAAGAGTATATTCCCATTTTTGCTTTTACTAATTTGCAAAAAACCTTTTTTTTTTTTAATTTTTTAATAGTACATGGTTAATAAAATTTGGGAGAATTACTTTCTCTGCTGTGATTATAGAACTTGTTAGCAGTAAGAAATTGTATCTGCTTTTGGTTTCTATTAACTTTCCTCTTTTGATAGGGCTTTTTTTGGTGTGTGTAAAAATTTTTAAACAAGGAGTAAGTAGCTTTGGGGACCTGTGGGTTGCCAAAGATTGAATATGCTTTTTAGGGATCCGATATATTTAGTGGACACACAAGTGTAAAATGTGTAGGATCCTTTGGTATGTTACCTGTTGACTGTCATATATATAAAATCGCTTTCCTTGGAACAACTTGCCTTGCCATTTTTATCTTTTCAGTTATTCCCTAATTATAAATATTAGCATTTTTCCTTATATCTCTGCTTTTTTCATTGTTCCTTTTCTGCCAAACACCCAAAGTTCAAATGTAGAGAACTAGGCTCCCAAGTCTTGATTTGGAGACTAGAAATTCTTATCTACAAGAATTTCCCCCTTATCAAAGATTATTTGCTTCCATAACATCAAAAGCTGCCTTGAGTATCATTCTTTTGGGGCTAAGGTTTTTTAAATTTAGAAAATTTGTACCCTGTCATAGTCCTTTATTGACTACTAAGGGAGTATTATTTATTTATTGAGTACCAAGCGAGTACTAATGTGAAGACTTGGATAAGGATAATCTTAATGGGGAATCTTAACTCATTAAGTATGAGGCTGCAGAAGAATATGGATAACTTCATCACATACTCAGTAACATTTATAGAGTTTGTTTTTGATACATGGTCTTGCCATGTTACCCAGGTTGGCTTCAAACTTCTGAGCTTAAAGGATCCTGCCTTCTGAATGCTGAAACTAGGAATATGCTACCACACCCAGCTTTCAATTACAAATTTGGCATTTTCTGAGATAGTGAATGTGATGTCCTAGAAAGTTGACTGTCTGGTCCCAACCCCACTCACCATCCCTTGTAACTATCTGTAAACCATCCACAGTTGTTGAAATTCCTAAGAGATTTTCATTCACGAATGTGTCTTTTCTTAACAGCCCACTTTTCTTGTGGAACTGTCCAGAGTGCTGGCAAATCCAGGAAACAGTCAGGTTGCCAGAGTTGCAGCTGGTCTACAAATCAAGAACTCTTTGACATCAAAAGATCCAGATATCAAGGCACAGTATCAGCAGAGGTGGCTTGCTATTGATGCTAATGCACGACGGGAAGTTAAGAACTATGTAAGTAAATTGGATCTCACTTTGGTCATAATACTTAGGGAATAAGAAGCATCTTAGTTCTTTTGTCATTTGCTTGGGACAGAGCTTGACAGTATGACATTTGTGGGTTCTAAACTCTACCTAAAGATAAAAGTTGTATTTGGTTTTAATGTCTCTCAATTCAGCTTGTCTGTTAATGGATTGGAATTCTTTATCAAATAACTGATGTGGCCTGCAATGGTTTGGAAGAGTTTTAATTGGATCTCTTTGGATTGGAATAGTATATGAATTAATGGTATATCGGAATAACTTACAGAATATGCATGTACATCTCCAGCTCTGGGGTTGTAGCTCAGTGATAGAGCACAGAACATGTGCCTAGCATGGTTCTGGGATTGATCGTCAACAGCACACCCCAAGAAGTGTGTTTTTATGTGTGTATTTCTAACATCTTCAGAAATTCTGGTTTGGAAGGCCTAGAATAAAAGTTGGGTGTATTTTAAACTGTCATCCCATGTGATTCTTTCGTAGTCAACCAGCATCTAGCTCTTGTTGAACTTCTGCTGTAGATAGTTCTCATTCTTTGCTGGTTTAAGCTTGACATTATGTGGAATCATAAGAATTAAATGATTTCTTGGGCCTTTCAAGCCCAAAGAGTTTGCAAAATGAGTATGACATTGATGATGCTTTTATCTATCTACTTAGCAAATTGTGAAAAGCTTTTAAAAACACCTGACTTTCCCCCCACCCCGAGTTATCAAGAGTGAGATAATTAATTTTGAGGAAAATGGAATGACCTTTGTTGCTTTGTGTCAGCGTTCTTATGACTTTCTTGTTGAATTACAAATCCGTAATTCTAGCTAAAGTATGGGATGTGGAATATATAGACAAGGTTGGGGTAGGTTTGTTGTTTTAATGAAATTCTTTAGTGGTCTGTGTTATGTGGATAAGGCCCAAAGGGGATTAAATTAAACATCTATGCGGTCTTTTTTTTTTTTTTTGCTACTAGGGATTGAACTCGGGAGTACTCGACCACTGAGCCACATCCCCAGCCCTATTTTGTGTTTTATGTAGAGACAGGGTTTCACTGAGTTGCTTAGCATCTCGCCAGTTGCTGAGGCTGGCTTTAAACTGGCAATTCTCCTGTCTCAGCCTCCCTAAGTGCTGGGATTACAGGTGTGTGTGCCATCACGCCCAGCTCTGTACAGTCATTTTGTCCTAGGTATTTGAGGAGAAACCAGTGGGGAATTCCTTGGTCAGTTCATGGTTATACACCATATTTGCTATTTCTTGATTCTACATAATAAGTAGCTTTAGGCAAATTAGTGTCCCTTAAGGCAAATAGTTCTCTTTGTAGTGTGCCTCCTTTTATAGTCATGCAGTTAGGAAAACTTACTTTTTTTTTTTAATGTTTATTATTTGTAGATGGACACAATATCCTTATTTTATTTATTTATTTTTACGTGGTGCTGAGGATCAAACCCAGTGTGTCATATGTGCAAGGCAAGCACTCTACCACTGAGCCACAACCCCCAGCCCCAGGAAAGCTGGCTGACTTTTCATCTTTTTTGGAGTATGTAAAGCTGTTTCAGTCCACACTGGATCTGTTTGTGTAATCACACTCCCTTTAGCCAAGGACGTACTCTGTCACCAAAAAAAAAAATTTTTTTTCTCTTTTTTGTAATGGTGTCTATACTGCCGAGGCTGCCCTGAAACTCCTGCCTCAGCCTCCTGCGTAACTGGGACTACAGGTGTGTGCTGCTATGCATAGCTCATCCCTGAAAACTTTGATGCTCATAGTGCCCATTGGATTTCTCATTTCCTCAAAGTGTATGTGTACACACATGTACATATGACAATTGGAACTGTAATTGAATTTATTGGCACATTGCTCTTGACACTTCTTTCTTGGTACTGCAAATTGAACCCAGGGGCTCAACCACTGAGCTACATCCCTGGACCTTTATTTGTTTATTGAATAAGATCTTAGTAAATTGCAGAGGTTATCCTTGAGCTTGAGATCCTCCTACCTCAGTCTCCTGAGTCACTGGAATCATAGCCACCATGCCCAGCAATGCCAAAATTTTTAAAAATTTGGATAATCTATATTGGCATGGTTGAGCTCTGGTGCCTGAAAAAAAAGTTAGCATGTGCTGGGTATGGTAGTGTACACCTGTAATTTCAAGGCCAACCTGGGCAACATAGACCCTCTCTTTAAAAAAAAAAAAAAGCCATTACTTTGTCCTTTCTCCCTTTCATGGCATATCTAATGATTATTCTTAATGTGGTGGTGGTTTTTTTTTTGAGATGGGGTTTCTATGTTGCCCAGGCTGGTCTCATTTCTGATGATTGAATATTGTTATAACATAACCCCTAGTTTAAAAAAAAAAAAAAAAAGCTGGACACGGTGGCACACGCATGTAATCCCAGCACTTTAGGAGGCTGAGACAGGAGAATAGCGAATTTAAAGCCAGCCTCAGCAAGGGTGAGGCGCTAAGCAACTCAGTGAGACCCTGTCTCTACATAAAACACAAAAAATAGGGCTGGGGATGTGGCTCAGTGGTCAAGTGCCCCTAAGTTCAATCCCCAGTAGCAGAAAAAAGGTTTTTGTACTCAGAAATTGGACATCTCTAGTCTCTAAGTTACTCCAAGTTGTATTAACTAAGGGTCTTCTAAAAGCAATTCAAAGGAGAGATAAAGGTGAATGGGATTCAGTGTGTTCCACGTATGTATGGGGGTTGGGAGCAGTGTAGTATAGAATAAAGGTGCCCTGGCAGGGGGAATAAAGGAGGGAGAAAGGTTGCTTAATGGGTACTAAATTATAGCTAGATCAGAGAAATAGTTCTGGGG
Organism: Geosciurus inauris; assembly: GCA_004024805.1. Taxonomy (NCBI): domain Eukaryota; kingdom Metazoa; phylum Chordata; class Mammalia; order Rodentia; family Sciuridae; genus Geosciurus; species Geosciurus inauris. Next base: position 17,601 of record PVHX01008902.1, read on the forward strand.
TGCTGTTTGTTACCCAGTAGATTTTCTATAGATAATGGTAAAATATATTTCAAAAAAGCTACAAGAAAGGATTTTGAATGTTTTTACCACAAATGATAAATACCTAAGGAAAACTGTTTACTCTGATTTGAACTTTATATAATGTATCCATGTATTTGAAGCTTCAAATGGTACTGCATTAATATATAAAATTTTTGTCGGTCAAGTTTTTTGTAATTAAAGTCTATCCACCCTCCACCCCCAACCCCCAATACTCTGGACTTTAATAATACCCGTTTAGCCCTGGGACAATTCAGTTCATTTTTCCCTCACTACATTGTGTTTTAAACATGATTTTTGTACTTTCTATCTCTACTAGTCCTAGAGAACAAAGCTTTGTTAAAACTAGTTTATTGCTGTTGAGGGTGAGGGCAGTCAGGGATGATGATACACTGTGTGAGAGTGAAAGGTGGGGAGTTCATTATTAGCTGATACTTACAAAGCAGGGTACTAAGTGACCTGACCCAGTCAGCAGAGCTGGCCTGAATATCTGGTAGCTATTCGTTGTCCTCTGTTCATGCCAGGAACAGTTAACTGTTTTGACTTTGAGTGGACTGGGGATTCTTAGTACATTCATTGAGTTTAGCTGATTGTGGTAATGATTAACACTAGGTCAATTGTGGTTTCATCCTTTATCCTAACCTGTGACTTTACCCCTTACATAAATGCTTGAGTGATACCACTTCCAATGAGATATATTTAATGACAAGTGAATCTTGTTTTAATTGGCATATCTGGTTAGTTCTTGGGATCTGTTGGTGGTAGAGAACAGTTCTTTTATTCTTGGACAAACAGAATGAATCCTTTCAAAAATAAGGATTCATTTTTAGGTTTCAGTAGCATCAGGAACTTTGTTTCCACATTCAGTGATATTGCTTAACCAAGACCTTTCTGTTTAAGTCACTCAGAGTGCTGGGCTATTGGTAACTAGAAGGAAAGAGGTTTATTTCACATGTCACCAGTAAGCAGGATCTCTTCCTTGAATCAGATTTAGACGGTGTCCTACTGTGAATCAGACCCATCTGGGTGCCCCATAGGTAGCCTCATTCTAAAGCCTCACATTTCTTTAGGCCTCCTTCCCTTATATTACCACCAAGGAGCATGGAAGATTGTATGTGTCTTGTCTGTCTTGAGGATCAAACCCAGGGCATTGCATGTGTTAGATAAACATTTTGCTACCAAGATATATTCTCAATGCCAGGAAAATGAATTTTGTCCTGATTTCTCTGGCCCCTGACCTTTATTTTTTTCCCCTTGAGATAAGATTTCATTAAGTTGCCCAGGCTGCTCTCAAACTTGTCAGCCTCCATATAGTAGCTGTGATTACAGGCATGGGCCACCATACCTGGTTTCCCTTTAACTTTTAACACATTCTCTCCTAACCACTAGTTTTCTACTATGTTGAATGTTTAAGTGAGGATTGTGGTTTTGGAGAATACTAGTTCACGGTAGGAGGTGGTTGGTTTTGCTTTTAGGCTCTGGAGAATGTTGATTTTAAAGGTGCTGGTTCTGAGGCTGGCATGGTTTGTGTTTGGTTTTGTTGGCAGAACTGATATAAGAGGTGTGGTGTTAGGCAAAATATGCTGAAGTTATTATAAATTGACAAATTTTGTCCCGTTTTCCAGGTTTTACAGACTTTGGGCACAGAAACTTACCGGCCTAGCTCTGCCTCACAGTGTGTAGCTGGTATTGCTTGTGCAGAGATCCCAGTAAACCAGTGGCCAGAACTCATTCCTCAGCTCGTGGCCAATGTCACAAACCCCAACAGCACAGAGCACATGAAAGAGTCAACATTGGAAGCTATTGGGTACATTTGCCAAGATATAGTAAGTGCTTGTCTGGTGTATTTAATATATGTATTTCTGATTGCCTCTAGCTGTGACATGCATGATATTAAGATTACCCTATCAAATCATAAATAAAACCAAGCTGTTGCAGTATTTTGAAGTAGAAATGTTTGTTAATTTCGATATTATCCTCATAGTCTAATCATGCAGTGAGTAAAGAAACAGGAGATTCACAAACTCAAAACATGACCAGGGATGTAGCTCCATGGTAGCACATTTGCCTAGCATGCACAATGTTCTGGGTTCTGTTTCCAGCACCGTAAAACAAACATTAACAAAAATAATAATAAAACTGAAATCCATATGTTTGGAGAAATACCTGCCCCCTTTTTTGTTTTGTTTTGTTTTGTTTTGTTTGCACAGCTGGGGATTAAATCTAAGGACTTCAGCATGCAAGGTGAGTGCTATACCACTGACCTACACCCTGAGGATATTCTTACCTGGAGCATCCCTGAATTGGGATCCTCAATATCCCATGAGTTCCTGGGTGCTTTTTCATTTACTACACTACAGAAAGATTTGCCAATTCTTCCTTCAATTGGTTTAAACACAGCACAGTGCTTTAGTTGGAGCCCTCATAGGATTATTACTGCCCCTGAGGTTACCATTCTTTTTGTACCAGGGATTGAGTCCAGGGGTACTTGTCCATTGAGCCTTTTAATTTTTAATATTTTTATTTATTTTTTTATGCATTTATTTATTTTATTTTTTGGCACTGGAGATTGAACTCAGGGGTACTCGACCACTAAGCCACATCCCCAGCCCTATTTTGTATTTTATGTAGAGACAGGGTCTCACTGAGTTACTTAGCGCCTCGCCCTTGCTGAGGCTGGCTTTGAACTTGAAATTCTCCTGTCTCAGCCTCCCAAAGTGCTGGGATTACAGGCTTGAGCCACCACGCCTGGCTGGTTTTGAACTTCTGATTCTCTGCCTCAGCTTCTGAGCCACTGGAATTACAAGTGTGTGCCACTGTGCTTGCATGAGGTTACTAGTCTTGGTGATTGTTTGATGTAGACTTCATAAACCAAAAGAATTCACAGCACTTACACTTAGATATGCCTAGGTGTATTGTACTCAAGTATTGATCCTTGGACCTCAGCTATTCTGAAACTATTTGGTACAAATGATATACATTTGCACAGAAGGAGAAAAAGCCAGTGTTATGCCCATAGTCGTCATACTAAGAAATCATAGACAAAGTTGATGAGATTAATTTGTTCCTGTTCAAGTTTTGGACTATTCGTCCTCTGAGATATTTTGCGGGTACTTTGCAGTGCTGTCCCCAAATGGGAATGTTTGGAAAATATCACATCACAAAGTCATGAAACAACTCGAGTGGCTTTTATGGTTTAAAAGGACTGCTGATTAGTCATGAACTTGTTATTATGTTCATTGCATTTCTTTGCTTGTTTCAGGACCCAGAGCAGCTACAGGATAAATCCAATGAGATTCTGACTGCCATAATCCAGGGGATGAGGAAAGAAGAGCCTAGTAATAATGTGAAGCTAGCTGCTACTAATGCACTCCTGAACTCATTGGAGTTCACCAAAGCAAACTTTGACAAAGAGGTAAGTTTTCTTTTTCTTTCCATGGGGTGGAACCCAGGACCTTGTGCAACTGGGCAAGTGCTCTACCACTGAGCTATACCCCTAGCTGAAGTAAGTTTTCTTTTAAAAATGTTGGTATAGATTCAGAGGGTGAGATGTAAAAGAAAACTGCATTACTTTAGTGAGAATATTTTGGAATTTTTAAAAATTACAGCAGTGGGGCTGTTTACCACCTTACAAAGATGCTCTTGAAGAACTATGTAAATGTTTTGTCTAAAAATCTTTCTATCATTTACTTATTTATGTATAATGTAAAATATACATACAATAAAATTTGCCATGTTTTATTGGTGCATTATAATTACACATAAGTGGGATTCATTATGCCACATTCATACATGCACATAATTTGATCAATCTCTTCCCTTAGTACTTTCTTTTTCCCTAAAATTTACTATCTTAATGATATATTCACATGGCAATGGAACTAATCTTCAGGCTTTCTCATCTTGAAAAACTGAATCTTTGTACATATTGTATAACTTCCTTCATCCCCATTTCTCCCTTCCTCAGATGCTGACAGTTGTCATTCTACTTTCTGTTACTGTGAACTTGAATTTGGCACACTGGGCACCTCATATAAATGGAATCAAATAATTGTTGCCATTGTACCTAGCTTCTTTCACTTTAGCATACTGTTTTCAAGGTTTATCCCTATTGCAGCATGTGTCTGAATTGCCTTTTTTTTTGGTACTGGAGATTGAATTCAGGGGCACTCGACCACTGAGCCACATCCCCAGCCCTATTTTGTGTTTTATGTAGAGACAGGGTCTCACTGAGTTGCTTAGCGCTGCGCCATTGCTGAGGCTGGCTTTGAACTCGCAATTCTCCTGTCTCAGCCTCCCTAAGTGCTGGGATTATAGGCTTGCGCCACCGTGCCCAGCTCTGAATTGCCTTTTTAAGACTGAATATTATTCCTTTGTGTACATATACTATGTTTATGGAATCATCCATTTGGATTGCTTCCATTTTTTGTCTGTTGTGAATGGTGCAGTTATGAATGTGGATATACACCTTTCTTTTTGAGACCTGATTCTACTTTTTGTGAATATGTATCCTAAAGTGCAATTATGGGATCATATAGTCTGATAATTTTTGTATTTGTTTGTTGACACTTTGGCTGGGCGTTTTGCCGTCTTTTAGCCTTTACTGGAGAAATCTGAGAAGCCAGAGCAAACTGCAATTCTAATTGCTTAAAAAGTAGTTTTTTTCCTTACAGAATTCAGAAGAATTGGGAGGTTAGCAAATGAAGTTCATTACTTTGTTCTCTCTTTACTCATCCATTTTATGAGGATTTTTTACCTCCCAGACAATAAATTTGACCCCTGAAACAATACAGATGTTTTGAATTCTCTTAAATTTTAAACACAAGGACATTCATTTTTCTACATGTAGGTTTTTGTATTTCTTTTAGCTGATGACTGTTATTTAAACCTCATGACCTACCTTTTTGTTATTTCCTGCCTAAAGACTTGTTAGTGAAGGCCATCTTGGGGATTAAAAGATTAGAAACCACCAGGCTCAGGGGCGCACGCCTGTAATCCCAGGGGCTCGCCTGTAATCCCAGGGGCTCGGAAGGCCGAGACTGGAGGATTGCGAGTTCAAAGCCAGCCTCAGCAACGGTGAGGCACCAAGCAACTCAGTGAGACCCTGTTTCCTCATAAAACACAAAATAGGGCTGGGGATGTGGCTCAGTGGTTGAGTGCCCCTGAGTTCAATCTCCAGTACCAAAAAAAAAAAAGGAACTTTCTTATATGGCAGGTCGTATAGCAGACACTGGAGGCAACTTTGTAGCCTCCATAGTGCCATTGCTGCCTGAAGGAATAGTTTCTGGATTACACCAGGGTTGTATGGGGCTCTGAAGGAGTAGCAGGTTTTTCCATATGTTGAGAATTCAGGAGTCCTATTAAGCTAGGTTCATACTTTCCTAATTTTACTTATCTTTATTCTTTTTGCAGTCCGAAAGGCACTTTATTATGCAGGTGGTCTGTGAAGCCACACAGTGTCCAGATACAAGGGTAAGTGTGTGATCATATGAAAAAGTAGGGCTTTCTTAGATACTTCCTTGGGATTGTCAGCTCTAACTTAGTTTGAATTACAGGGAGTCAAAGGACTAAAACAAGGTTTGAGTAGTATTGTAAAGAATTTTTCTCCAATGTATTGGAGAAGAGGAAAGAATAGTACTACTTGAAAAGAACATAATGGAAGTTGTCATTCTCTTAAGGGAGGGAGAAATGGTGGGCCTTTATTTTATTTTATTTTTTATTTTTATTTTTTTCCTCTGTATTGGGATTGAACAGGGACACTATACCACTGAGTTATATCTCCATCTCTTTTATTTTTTCCATTTGAAACAGGATCTCAACAAGTATCAGGCTGGCCTCAAATTTATGATCCTCTTGCCTCAGTCTTCCAGGTTGTTGAGATTATAGGCATGTGCCCAGCTTTAAGGGAGAAATAGATTTTGTTTAGCTTTGCTATCTTATTGCCATGTTATTCAAGTGATTGTTTCAACTGTAGCCATTGAAATAGCTTTGCTATTGCTGTAACCTAAACTTTCCCCTTAATGTCTATTTTTTTTTTTATTTTTCTCAAAAGTTGCATTTTAATACATGTTATCAAACATAACAGAAAAAACAAATTTTCAGAAGCTGTACACACTATTCACTGAAAATATTAATGTCTATTTTAAAAAGTAGCATTTTCATTCAGAATAGAATTAGTGATTTTAGGCCTGCCATGTGTCCCTCGGGCACCTTTGGGAAAAAAAAAAAGGAAATGGGAAAGAATAATGAAAATTGGGGTAGAGATTGATTTGGGGGAAGATGATGCCATTACCCATACACAACCTTGACCCATTAGTCTACTGTTGCAGATTGTTATTTTAGTAAATTATTTAATATGCTCTTAAAAGGTACGAGTGGCTGCTTTACAGAATCTGGTGAAGATAATGTCCTTGTATTATCAGTACATGGAAACATATATGGGTCCTGCTCTTTTTGCAGTAAGTATTTCTTGTGTGTTTATACTGAAAATTGAACCCAGGGGTGCTTAACCACTAAGTCACATCCTCAAGCCTTTTTATTTTTTATTTTGAGACAGGGTGTCACTCAGTTGCTTAGGGCCTCATTAAGTTGCTGAGGTCGCCCTTGAACTTTGTGATTCTTCTGCCTCAGCCTCCCAAGTTGCTGGAATTACAGGCATGTACCACCATGCCCATCCTCAAGTATTTCTATTTTAGGTGATGTGAGCTTCTAGCTGATTGCAGGGGTCATTAATCTTAGTTGCCGTTTTGTAATTCTCTAATTTTTTACTTAATATTGTGAAATCAAGAAGATTCCTATGAGTATATTTAAGCTTCTCAGTGGTGTGCCAAAAAACTCGTGCTATCTTTGTGTTGATAAAAGGAGTATATTTTGATAATCTATTTCCTGTTTCTTTCATTTCAGACCTAGCTTTCCTAAATTATGTTTTTGACACTTGAATGGAATATCTGGTTAAAGAGGAGGGTCTAACTTGAATCAGTACTTATTTGAGGTCTGCGGTGTCATGTTTTTTTTCTTAAGATCACAATTGAAGCAATGAAAAGTGACATTGATGAGGTGGCCCTACAAGGGATAGAATTCTGGTCCAATGTCTGTGATGAGGAAATGGATTTGGCCATTGAGGCTTCAGAGGTGAGCCTGGGAGAACATCACCATAGGGGGAGTACTATTCTGACTGGGCTTGAAAAGTATTTCCATTTGTAGATATTCTAGATTTTTTTCCCCCAGTCAAACCTCACAAAGGAGACAGATCTATAACGAGGCAGCTTATGTTTTTGTAGTTATCTGACATGATTTATTATATGTAATGATATTACTACTATGAACACAAGGGGGCAGCAGGCAGTCAATTTACTAAGGTGACACGTGATGCTGAATTATTTCCTTTTCAGAAGTCCTAATGCAAGCACAGGATGTATAATTGATAGTTTACTAACTGGTGAAGCAATCAGATTCAGATACAAGGAAAAGAGTAGTTCTGCCCTCAGAATCTTTGAATTTAAGCTTTGTTTCTGAACCTTGTTTGTCTACATGTACATCCAAAATGATAGCCTTATTTTTGGCATCTTTATGTAAACTGTGTGCATCTCTTAATCCAAAGAACACTAGATGCCAGGTTACTAATATGAGTTGAGCTTGTGAAAAAGAATGTAGTTTTTAAGGTTGCCTTGGTCCTTTACGATAGATTTTATGTATAATTGAAAAGAATATCACTCAAGTAGATGAAAAAGTGAGCACTTCCAAAGATCACAGAAAATATTACCATTAGCTCCATATATTTATCACAGACCCTGGGAAGGCTCTTATCGATTTAGTATTGTAGCTTGTTTGCTTTTGTCTTAGAATTTGCTGTACATTTCTCCTCAGGCAGCAGAACAAGGACGGCCTCCTGAGCACACCAGCAAGTTTTATGCCAAGGGAGCACTACAGTACCTGGTTCCCATCCTCACACAGACACTAACTAAACAGGTGAGCTTCCTTCCAAATTTAACAAGGTAAATTGTGAAACCTTACTTAGGTTGGGTTGGTTTACTGTGGAAGTTTCCATGGAGAAACTTGGAAGCCCATCAACTATTTGATGTTCTGTTATAGATGACTCAGGAATAACTGAGCTGGATCTGTAAGATCTCCTAGGCTCTCAGCTGTTTGTAAAACACTGGATGTGAATATCTCGTGTCTTCATTGGGAAGAGAGCACAGAGTTTTGACATTACTGAGTACTGCATTATCCACAATAATAGAAGGGGTGTATTCTGTAAAATTTGCAGTATAAAGAAAGGTTGGAGCCGGGCGTGGTGGCGCACGCTTGTAATCCCAGCACTGTGGGAGGCTGAGACAGGAGAATCGCGGGTTCAAAGCCAGCCTCAGCAACTGCAAGGGCGCTAAGCAATTCAGTGAGACCCTGTCTCTACATAAAACACAAAATAGGGCTGGGGATGTGGCTCAGTGGTCGAGTACCCCTGAGTTCAATCCCTGGTACAAAAGAAAGGTTGGGGGCTGAGAGTATTAACTCTGCTAGAGCACTTGCCTAGTGGGTGCAAGACACTGAGCTCAATGCTTGGAATCAAAGACAAAAAAAAAGTTGGGAGGAGAGATGAACTAGGTTTTTAGGCCACTCTAATGTCTTAGGTATTTTCAATGAATTCATGCTACATATGTATTTTTTAAACACTGATTAGGTTGGATAAGATTTGTATTCTGGGGGCTGCGGATGTAGCCCTCAGTTGGTAGAGTGCTGCCTTGCATGCAAAGGCCCTGGGTTCAATCCCCAGCACCACAAAAAAAAAAACAAAAACAGTTGTATTCTGACCCATAAAGAGAAACTCTACAGGCTGGGGTTGTAACTCAGTGGTAAAGCGATTACTTAGTACGTGTGAGGCACTGGGTTCGGTCCTCAGCACCACATATAATTAAATAAAGGTATTGTGTCCATCTACAACTAAAAATATGTATATATATATATTTTTTTTTTTTTTTTTTGATACTGGAGATTGAACTCAGAGGCACTCAACCACTGAGCCACATCCCCAGCCCTATTTTGTGTTTTATGTAGAGACAGGGTCTCACTGAGGTGCTTAGCACCTCGCCATTGCTGAGGCTGGCTTTGAACTCTCGATTCTCCTGTCTCAGCCTCCCTAAGTGCTGGGATTACAGGCTTGAGCCACCGCGCCCGGCTCTACAACTAAAAATATTTTTTAAAAAAAGAAACGCTACTAATACAAGTTTTTTGTAAAAAAGTGTGTCTTCCTTGCGGTTCTGTTTTGACTTTGTGCATCACAGTTTTTCTTAGTGTGATGTTTGGGACAGGGTTTTTTTCCTGCCACTTCATTTCTTGTGATGCATGTGAAATATTACCAAAGAATTGGCAATGCTCTGAGGAAATGGTTAATTTGAACCCTAGAAAATCTCTTTGTACATGGTAATATAATTTATTTTTAGGAATGTATGTGTTTCAGTATAACAGTCTTCAGACGATAAGTAGAGATGTTTGGTTTGAAATGCCCTGAATTTCCTTAAATCTTCATCTCATATTTCAGTTTTTGTTGTGTTTATTTTTCATATTTTTTAGTAAATAAATTTTTATGTGGTTTTGAGGATCGAACCCAGTGCCTTATACATGCTAGGCAAGTGCTCTGCCACTGAACAACAACCCCAGCCCCTCATCTTTTAGTTTTATAAGTTATTTTATCTTTTAGTGTCTTTGCTTTTGTGTATTTTTATTGTGCTTTTCTGGCTTGCAAAAAATCTTTATGTGTATAATTTTCTGACACTCCATAGGCAACATGCATTAAATTATTGTGTGGTGACTCACCATAATAGATACCCTTAGGTTCTACTTCAAGGGGAGATCTAAATACAATCTCTTTTACAAGCTTTTTATTGAAATAAATGATAACTAGTATTCTAGGATTCTTTGAGTCTTCATCCAGTCATTAACTCCTGACCTTTAACCTCATTCTAGATTTTGGATTTTGTGGGGGGTCCCTGGGGATTGAACTCAGGGACATTTCAACCACTGAGCCACATCGCGAGCCCTATTTTGTATTTTATTTAGAGATAGGGTCTCATTGAGTTGCTTAGTTCCTCACTATTGCTGAGGCTGGCTTTGAACTTGCAATCCTTCTTTCTCAGCCTTCCAAGCCACTGGGATTACAGACATGAGTCACCATGCCTGTCTGATTTTTACATTTATATAATTAAATTCATATATATTCTCTACATTTTTGTGACTTACCCATGTTAAAATTTATTCATTCTCAATTGTTATAAAGGCTAGGCTAGGTGAGTATTTCTGGAAGAGATTTAAAAATCAGGGTTTTAGCCAGGTGCTGTGGTGCACACCTGTAATCCCAGCACTTTGGGAGGCTGACAGGAGAATCACAAGTTCAAGGCCAGCCTCAGCAAGGGTGAGAGACTAAGCAACTCAGTGAGACCCTGTCTCTACATAAAACACAAAATAGGGCTGGGGATGTGGCTCAGTGGTCACATACTCCTGAGTTCAATCCCTGGTACCAAAAAAAAAAATTAAAAATCAGAATTAATATTTTATTTACTTTAATGAAACTTAAATTCTAAAGGTCATCAGAGAACCTTTTGAATAAAAATAATTCTTTGAAAGAAAAAACTCACTTAGTGCAACATCTTCACCAGGACGAAAATGATGACGATGATGACTGGAACCCCTGCAAAGCAGCAGGGGTGTGCCTCATGCTTCTTTCCACCTGCTGTGAAGATGACATTGTGCCACATGTCCTCCCCTTCATCAAAGAACATATCAAGAACCCGGATTGGCGATACCGAGATGCAGCGGTGATGGCTTTTGGGTGTATCTTAGAAGGACCAGAGCCCAATCAGCTCAAACCACTAGTTATACAGGTAAAGCTGGGAGAGTTTTGTAAATATTAGTGGAATATTTATTAATTTTTTTTTAGTTATACATGGATACAGTGTCTTTATTTGTTTACTTATTTTTATGTGGTGCTGGGGATCGAACTCAGTGCCTCACACGTGCAAGGCAAGTGCTCTGCCACTGAGCCACAACCTCAGCCCTAGGGGTTACTCTTAACTAAATATTGGTCTGTGCAGCTTTATTCTTTGTACTTTGTGTATAATAGGATGAAGCTCTTAGCATGCAAAGTCTTATAACTCGTTTTTTCAACATCATATCATAAATATTTCCCAATAATTTTTTTATTTTTACTTTTCATTTTTTTGATACCAGGGATTGAACCCAGGGGCACTTAGCCAGGAAGCCACATCCCCACCCCCACCCCCTGCTTTTTTTTTTTTAAATCAGTAGGTTGCTGGCTTTGAACTTGTGATCCTCCTACCTCAGCCTCCCAAGCAACTGGGATTATAGGCGTGTGCCACACCTGGCTTTTTTTTTTTTAAAGGAGGAGTGTCAATACGTTGCCCAGGCTATCCCCAAACAAACTGCTAAACGCAGGCAATCTTTCTACTCAGCCTCCTAGGTAGCTGGGATTATAGGCTATAGGCATATACACTGCTCCCAGCTGCCTTATGATTTTTTTTTAAGATTTATTTTAGTTGAAGATGGACATGATAACTTTTTTATTTATTTATATTTATGTGGTGCTGAGGATTGAACCCAGTGCCTCATGCATGCAAGGCAAATGCTCTGCCACTGAGCCACACCCTCAGCCCTATTTTGTGTTTCATGTAGAGACAGGGTCTCACTGAGGTGCTTAGCGCCTCGCCGTTGCTGAGGCTGGATTTGAACTCGCGATTCTCCTGTCTCAGCCTTCCTAAGTGCTGGGATTACAGGCTTGAGCCACTGTGCTCGGCTTCCTTGCCCTATAATTTTTAATGACTGATTATTCCCTCCTTTGGACAAAATTGACATTTATGTAATAATAATCTCCTGTGGAATTGTGCTCATTTTGCTAATATAAACGACCAGTCTATATAATAATTGAATTCAGAGCTTGTAAAATTCAGTCTTTGGGATATAGCTAGTTGCAATCATATCTGCATCTTAAAAAACTCAGCATAAACCACTTAGAAGCATGCATACCAAACTGTTATTAGAACTCCACATTGGAATTTGGTGAAGAAAGAATTTTGTCACGTTTCACTCTACTGTTTTTATTTGATAAATGTTTCAGGAGCACAAAAGCATTTTGGTCCTATTTTGAGTTAAAACCCACCTATCAGTATTTCCTCTTTTGAGTAGTAGTCAACATGAATTTGTTTTGTTTTACTGTATTTTCAGGCTATGCCCACCCTAATAGAATTAATGAAAGACCCCAGTGTAGTTGTTCGAGACACAACTGCATGGACTGTGGGCAGAATTTGTGAATTGCTTCCTGAAGCTGCCATCAATGATGTCTATTTGGCCCCCTTGCTGCAGTGTCTGATTGAGGGCCTCAGTGCTGAACCCAGAGTGGCTTCAAATGTATGCTGGGTAAGGGATTTTCTTCCTGGTGCACTTGCCTGAGCCATTGTCAAGAAAATAGGAGGTGTGGGAGAAAAGTGGATCTGCCTCACTTGGAAGGCTTTCTCTGAAGCCCGTCTCCTTTCTAATTTCTTCAATTAAAATTTGAGAGAGCTGCCTATAGCAGGAGCCAGTGGGAACTATTGAATCATGGTGACTAGTTCTCGAAGCACTCAGAGCGGTCATGGCAACCAAGTGGGAAGCTCTCTGGACTTGTTTTTCTTCCTTGAGTTGCTCCGGGACAAGAAATTTCAGTGAAGGTAGAGTTGTTGGCTACCATTGCCAAGAAAGAAACAAAAGGGAAGGAAGGTAGCCAGTCTAAGTGCTGAGTCAGTATAGACTGCATGTCTATTGGGGGCCTTTGGGAGTGTGGGGGAGGAAGTTGAAATAAGGGGGGCTAAAAGCCTTTCTGTGAGTGGAAAATAACAGAATTGGTAGGTGAAAAATACTCTGTTGCTTAAAGAGTTGGACATATTTATGAGACAAGACAAGTAGGCTGTATAAATAAGTAAATGTCTATTTTGTTTATTTTTTATTTTTGAGTTCAGGGATTAAACTTGGATTCTTGACCGCTAAGCCACATCTCCAGCCCTATTTTGTGTTTTATGTAGAGAAGGGTCTCACTGAGTTGCTTAGCGCCTCTCCATTGCTGAGGCTGCTTTGAATTCGCGATCCTCCTGTCTCAGCCTCCCAAAGTGCTGGGATTACAGGCATGCGCCACTGCGCCTGGCTTGTAAATGTTTAATTTTAAAGATACCTATAAAATGTATTGTGTTGAGCTTCATTAGCATGCATATGTTTGTAGGTCAGTTGGAGAATACTGTTCATCATATCTTTTTTTTTAAATATTTTTTTATTGTAGATGGACACAATATCTTTATTTTATTGCTTTGTATGTGGTGCTGAGGATCGAACCCAGGGCTTCATGCATGCGAGGCAAGCGCTCTACCGCTGAGCTACAATCCCAGCCCTGTTCATGATATCTTAAGGAAAAATGAAGTAATCCTAGGATTGAGTTCTCAGGACAATTATTAAATCTGTTTGCTTTACCCAGGCATGGTGGCGTAAGCCTGTAATCCCAGCACTTATGGAGGCTGAGACAGGAGAATCGTGAGTTCAAAGCCAGCCTCAGCAATGGCAAGGCACTATAAGTAACTCAGTGAGACCCTGTCTCTACATAAAACACAAAATAGGGCTGGGAATGTGGCTCGGTGGTCGAGTGCCCCTGAGTTCAATCTCCGGTAACAAAAATAAATAAATAAATCTGTCTCCTTTTCAGGCATTCTCCAGTCTGGCTGAAGCTGCTTATGAAGCTGCAGATGTAGCTGATGATCAAGAAGAACCAGCCACCTATTGTTTGTCTTCTTCATTTGAGCTCATAGTTCAGAAACTCCTGGAAACCACAGACAGGTAACCAGTAATCCATAGAAGTGGGTGGTGTCACTGCACATGGTGGCACCCATATGTATCCCCAGGTACCTAGGAGGCTGAGACAGGAGAATAGCTTGAGTTTAGCGGTTGGGGAACAGCCTGGCCAACATAGTGTGACTCTGTGTCTTTAAAAAATACAACAAGAAGTGATTTTTTTTTTAATGCAACTCCAGTTGCCCTACGGAGGATTGTAATTTAGAGGGATAGGATAGGATTTTACCTGCTCTAGGGAAGTTAAAAGATGCCTGTAGTAGATTTCATTATTTGTTTAAATAAAAGAGAACAACAAAGGGGCTGGGATTGTGGCTTAGTGGCAGAGCACTTGCGTTGTATGTGTGAGGCCCGGGGTTCGATTCTCAGAACCACATATAAATAAATGAATAAAGGTCCATCAACAACTAAAAAATATTTAAAAAAAGAACAACAAAGAAACGTAAACTATGCTACCTTAGGATTGTTAAGAAGCCTTACCATTGTTGTCATATTGACAGGTTGATGGTAGAAGTATTTGGTAATGGTATAGGAGAAATGGTGGTGCTCATTATGAATTTTGATTTCCACCAAATCAGTAACTGTCATTTTATGATATTGGATGAAGAATTTCGCATTAGTATTTATAGAGTTGGTATATAAATGAACTTTTGAAATGTTGCATAAAGGGGTTATAAATTTGGCACTCCACAGTGGCACACACCTATAATTGGAGCAACTTGGGAAGCCAGGGGAGGAGGATTTCAGGTTCAAAGCCAGCGTCAGTAACTTTAACAAGACCCTGTCTCAGAATAAGAGAACTGTGGATGTGGCTCAGTGGTTAAGTTCCCCTGGGCTCAATCCTTTGTATCCTAAAAAAAGAGTTTGGGGGCTGGGGTTGTGGCTCAGCGGTTGATCGCTTGCCTCACATGCGTGAGGCACTGGGTTCGATCCTCAGCACCACATAAAATAAATAAAGGTATTGTGTTCATCTACAACTAAAAAAATATTTAAAAAAAAAAGTTTGGGACCCCTTTAATCATTCATATTTTGTGTGTGTTATACCTAATGCCATGAGCAAAGTAAATGATTAGATAGGGACTGAGCATAAAACCTCCCATGTTTAGTTTATCCTGACTTGTTCAAGATTGTATGAAGAAAATTGGTATATCCCTAGCCGGGCGCAGTGGCTCAAGCCTGTAATCCCAGCACTTAAGGAGGCTGAGACAGGAGAATCGTGAGTTCAAAGCCAGCCTCAGCAAGGGTGAAGTGCTAAGCAACTCAGTGAGACCCTGTCTCTACATAAAACACAAAATAGGGCTGGGGATGTGGCTCAAGTGGTCAAGTGCCTCTGAGTTCAATCTCCAGTACTGAAAAAAAGAAAATTAGTATATCCTTTCAGCTGTTCCGGCAATCTTTTTAATTATCCACATGAATTTTTTTCCCCCTCATAATTATAGTCCATTCTTAAGGGTCATTCTGCATTTTACATGTTTGGAGACCATCATAAAGATGGTAAGTGGCTCAAAACTTTTTTTGTTGTTGTTTGTACCAGGGATTGGACTCGGGAGTACTCGACCTCTGAGACACATTTCTAGCCCTATTTTGTGTTTTATTTAGAGACTGGGTCTTGCTGAGTTGCTTAGCACCTTGTCGTTGCTGAGGCTGGCTTTGAACTCGGAATTCTCCTGTTTCAGCCTCCCAAAGTGCTGGGATTACAAGCGTGTGCCACCGCGCCTGGCTTGTTTTTTGTTTTTGTTTTTTTAAGTTCTACTTCTAGATGCTGTATTGCCAAACTCAGATCAGATCTACAGTTTTACCAGTTTCTGGTTTCCTATTTTTGGAGAGAGACTATCTACATTCCAAAGCTTCTCTATCCTTTCTCCACAGTTGAGGCTTTAAGATTTTTACCATATATTCCTTACAGACCCGATGGACACCAGAACAACCTGAGGAGTTCTGCCTATGAATCTCTAATGGAAATTGTGAAAAACAGTGCCAAGGATTGTTACCCTGCTGTTCAAAAAACTACTTTAGTCATTATGGAACGGCTACAGCAGGTGCTTCAGATGGAGGTGAGACTTGGAGAGCCCCTGACTATTAGGGGAAGGGGCTTGTAACATATATAGCTGCTGTTATTTATTTTTGTTGTTCAAGTATAAGGTGTAAGAAAGATATAAGGCTTAGACAACAACAACAAAAAAAGGCAGCCTTGAACCCTTAGTTCAGTCCGAGCACCAATGCCCCCACCCAAAATGGAACTTAACATTTGCATTGCCTGTCACAGTTTACTTGCATTTGTTACACTGTATTTCTTGTTTTTGTTTACTTTTCTACAGTAACATTATTTAATGATGCAAAGTTTTAACTTAGAGCACAATTTCTTTTCCTTGTAGTCACATATTCAGAGCACGTCTGATAGGATCCAGTTCAATGACCTTCAGTCTTTACTCTGTGCAACTCTTCAGGTATGATGGTGCTTTATCACTTGTCATTTGTAACATTATTTTTTTTTTTGTTTTTTGTTGTTGTTGCTGTTGTTGTGCACCAGGGACTGAACTTAGGGGCACTCAACCACTGAGCCACACCCCCAGCCCTATTTTGTGTTTTATGTAGAGACAGGGTCTCACTGAGTTGCTTAGCGCCTCGCATTTGCTGAGGCTGGCTTTGAACTCATGATTCTCTTGTTTCAACCTCCCAAAGTGCTGGGATTACAGGCATGCGCCACCGCACCCGGCTTATAATATTTTTTAAATTCATACATTATAATTATACATAATAGTGGAATTCATTACACTTTGTTATATGCGCATAACAGTTTGATCAATCTCATTCCCCTTTACCTTTCTCTTCCTTCCTCTCCCCCAAACTGCTTGAGAACTCTGCTAATTTTCCTTGTATTACTGCTGTTTTAACTAGTGCATTATAAAAGTATGTCCCCAACCTTTTCAATTTTGAGACAGGGTCTTAGGATCTTGCTAAGTTGCTGAGGTGTTCCTTTACCTTGTAATCCTCCTGCCTCAACTTCCTCACCTTACCACTTTTTGGGGATTTTTTTGGTGGTGGTGGGAATGAAACCTAGGGCCTCACCCACGAGAGGCAAGCACTGAGCCACATTTCCAACCCCTTATCACTTCTTAATAGCTCCAGGGAAGAAAGTCTGTCTCGTGGTGAGTTTATGTACACACACAGCTCTGAAATGGCGTAGACAGTGCTGATCAGAAGCTTTTCTCAGGTTTGTTATGTGACTGGAAGAGTAATTTCCTACTTCGCTTTTCTGTCAAGGGCCCGGTGATGTACGCCTGTAATACCAGCACTTTGGCAGCTTGAGACAGGCGAATCACCAGTTCAAAACCAGCCTCAGCAAGGGCGAGGCGCTAAGCAACTCAGTGAGACCCTGTCTCTAAATAAACACAAAATAGGGCTGGGGATGTGGCTCAGTGATCAAGTGCCCCTCAGTTCAATCTCCGGTACCAAAAAAAGGAAAAGGAAAAGAAAAAGATCAGTTTGTCTTTGCAGTTTAGGGAAGGAAACACCTCACTATGTGATAGTCCCTTCCAGCTGAATAGCTAATTTGCGTTGGCAGCTTTTTTTTTTTGGTACTAGGGATTGAACTCAGGGGCACTCGACCACCGAGCCATATCCCCAGCCCTATTTTGGTGTTTTATGTAGAGACAGGGTCTCACTGAGTTGCTTAGCGTCTCGCCGTTGCTGAGGCTGGCTTTGAACTCGCGATTCTCCTGTCTCAGCCTCCCTAAGTGCTGGGATTACAAGCGTGAGCCACCGTGCCCGGCTCGTTGACAGCCTTTTGATCTTGGTTTCCATGAGGTTGTCTGACAAGACTAGCTCGAGCAGTCAGATTCAGTTCCCAGCTGCAGTTCTCTTCTTTGAAAAAATGGGGGTACATCCAGGTAGAATAGCATACATCCCGTAATCCAGTGGTTCAGGAAGCCTGTGGCAGGAGGATCACAAGTTTAAAACCAGTTTCAGCAACTTAGTGAGACCTTATCTCAAAATTTAAAAGAGAAAAAATTTAAAGGGGCTGGAGAAATGACTCAGTGGTCAAGAGTCCCTAGATTTAATCCTTAGTACAAAAGGGCGGGGGTTGAAGTTTTAACTCAGTGGTTGAGTATCTGCCAAGCATGTGTGAAGCCCTGGGTTCAGTCTCTAGAACAAAAAAAAAAATATTATAGAGTTTCTACCATCATCATCTTTTGAAACACTTGCTGTTTTTATCATTGTTACTTCATTTATAGTGTCTTGCATTCACAGTAGAGTCTTATATTTTTTTGTAGTTGTAGATGGACAACATGCCTCTATTTTGTTTGTTTGTTTTTTTATGTGGTGCTGCAGATCGAATCCAGTGCCTCATGCATGTTAGGCAAGCATTGCCACTGAGCTATAAACCTCAGCCCCACAGTAGTCTTTTTTAAGGAGAGAGAGAAAGCTAAAATAAAGTGTTGCTCTCATCTTTTTTTTTTTTTTTTATATTTTTTTAGTTGCCAATGGATCTTTATTTTATTTATTTATATGTGGTGCTGAGAATCGAACCCAGTGCCTCACACATGCGAGACAAGTGCTCTACCACTGAGCCACAACCCCAACCTGTTGCTCTCATCTTAATGCAGTAGCTGGGAAGCTATTCCTTTCTTTTACCCCCCTAAAAAAGGAAAGCCCTGGAATGTCTTATCTGTAGATATTGAATTTTAGTATTCAGTGACACTAATTAGGTCATCTTACCTGTGAACTCCTTTTTTGTCCCAGACTTCTTTTTTTTTTTTTTTTTGGTACTGGGGATTGAACTCAGGGGCACTCGACCACTGAGCCACATCCCCAGCCCTATTTTGTGTTTTATATAGAGACAGGGTCTCACTGAGTTGCTTGCTTAGTGCCTCGCCATTGCTGAGGCTGGCTTTGAACTCGCGATTCTCCTGTCTCAGCCTCCCTAAGTGCTGGGATTACAGGCTTGAGCCACCGCGCCCGGCTCCAGACTTCATTTTTTTAAATATGACTGTTGAGAGATTTTTGTTTCTCATCAGACAAAATACTGAAAAGATCCAGTGACATGGGTTGAAACAAACAAAAGAATGAGAAAGATTTCATGGCTGTGTAATGTATGAAATTGGAAAATGTTTATCAAGACTACTTTTGATTGTTTACAAGTAGGTTAGAATATAAGAAGCATTGCTTTGTATTTTATAAGTGGGAACTCCTAAAATAACATGATTTTTAAAAATTAATTAATTAATTATTGGTACTAGGGGTTCAACCCAGGGGTGCTTAACCCTAACCATATCCCCAGCTTTTTTTTTCTTTTGGTACAGGGAATTGAACTTGGGGTACTCAACCACTGAGCCACATCCCCAGCCCTATTTTGTGTTTTTATGTAGAAACAGGGTCTTGCTGAATTGCTCAGTGCCTGGCCATTGCTGAGGCTAGCTTTGAACTGGTGATTCTCCTTTCTCAGCTTCCCAAAATGCTGGGATTTATAGGCATGTGACGCTGTGCCTGGCTCAGCCCTTTTTATTTTTTGAGACAAGGTCTTGCTAAGTTGTTGAGGTTCATCTCAAACTGGCTATCCTCCTGCCTCAGCCTCCTAAGCCTCTAGGATTATAGGTGTATACCACTTTACACTCTGGCATGACCTTTTTTTAAAGCTGAAATAATTTGTTGGGCACAGTGGTACATATCTGTAATGTCAGTGGCTAAGGAGGCTGAGGCAGGAGGATCACAAATTCAAAGCCAGTAAGACTAGAATGTAGAGGTTACTGACAGGGATTTGTTAGGCAGGCATAAATGAAGCAGAGTTTACTTTTGCACCATGGTGGAGCCCTCTCATGTTTGTTGTGAACTGAAAAACGAGTTATTAAAATGAATGTTGCATTGCAGATGATTTGCACTGTCGGAGTTCTTGAGCAAAAAAAAAAATTGGCCTTTCTAAAATGGGGCAGAGGGGACCTTAGTTGATTTTTAAAAAAGAAAATATATAGTGTTCTGATAAGAAGTTTTGGAATTATTAATAGGTCCTGAATTCTGTTTGTTCACAGAATGTTCTCCGGAAAGTGCAACATCAAGATGCTTTGCAGATCTCTGATGTGGTCATGGCCTCCCTATTAAGGATGTTCCAAAGCACAGCTGGGTCTGGGGGAGTGCAAGAGGATGCCCTGATGGCAGTTAGCACACTGGTGGAAGGTCAGTGAGCACTAATCAGTTGGGGAATGACTTCAGAATGCAGAAGTTTTAATATTCTTGAAATTTTACTAAAGAAAATTAAGTTCTTTTGTTGTAGACTGACTCAGTTCATACATTGAATATAAGTATAAATTATGTAACTGCTTTGGCAATCTTCTTGAAGTCAGTTTGCAACAGGGAGTCATATTGGTAATCTTTTTCAGGGAAAATTATTGCCTATCTGGTGCTTATCAGATTCTTTCTTCCCTTGAAAGTCAGCTTGCTTTATTGAGGCTTGGCTCCTATCAAGGGCAGAGGAAGTAAAAGTTTCTAGTTTCATTCTTGTCATGTGATACCTCCTGGTTCCAGTTTTAATGCTTTGGACTCAGGTTTACACATCATGTCCTTTGTGTGGGATGAAACATTGAGTGAGTTTTAGGAATTAATTGATTTTTCTGATTGTTACATGTCTGGCTGCAAAACTGCTCTGGGCAAGTCATATCTGACATAAAACTCTTTGAAGGGCCATTAAAAGCACATTAAAGAGCACTTCAGAAATCTGACATGCTTCTTCAGGGTAGACCTAGACCCATAAGTATATTACTGAGGCCATTTCCTGAGGACCACTCTCCTGAGGACCAGACCTACTGGCATAAAGAGCCTGTGTCCAGCTGGTCTGGCAATATGTGACTACCCCAGAAGGGCAAGGAAGTTAATTTTGGCTCCTGAAGTGGTGTTTTGGATCTGAAGCTCTGTGCTGCTTTTTCCTGGCTCTGGCTTGTTAAGCCCTTGATGGGATTGCCCAGGAACCCTGGTTTGAAACTGACCTCTAGAGAGGACATCTAATCAGATGAGGGGAGGTGTGGAAGAAGGTAGTATAACCGGCTCAGTCAATTCATAATTTACCTTGAAGTTCCTTAGGGTCCCGCCACTTTCTGTTTTAGCAAAAGTAAAGTCCCATTCTGTGGAATGTCGGTACTGTCTCTGGAACATAAGAATTAGGCCCTCCAAACAGTTACAAACTTGGCTTATGTGAGATGGAAACAGTAATTGACACATTCCACCCAACCGGATAAGGATTGCATACAATTTTGAGAGAACTAGGATGGTTATCTTGCTCACCTGATATCCTGTGTTGCTGTCATTTGCTAATATCTGTTTCATTTCAGTATTGGGTGGTGAATTCCTCAAGTACATGGAGGCCTTTAAACCCTTCCTGGGTATTGGATTGAAGAATTATGCTGAGTACCAGGTAGGATAAACTTTTCAAAGCCAGCCTCAGCAATGGCGAGGCGCTAAGCAACTCAGTGAGACCCTGTCTCTACATAAAACACAAAATAGGGCTGGGGATGTGGCTCAGTGGTCGAGTCCTGAGTTCAATCCCCAGTACCACAAAAAAAAAAAAAAAAAAAAAACAAAAAACTTTTCAAATAATATATTTGTGTTTTTTAATGATTTTTGTAGTACTAGGAATTGAACCCAGGGCCTCATACATGTAAGGCAGGTACTGTGTGCCACTGAACTCCCAGCCCTCAGAATGTAATCATATTCTCATTTGTACCTGTTAGCTACTAAAGTATGGAAAAAAAACAGGTTCCTATGATCTAGGTAGTTTTCCCTTTTGCATTGTTTGAACTAGAAATAGTCTGTATAAAACAGGATATATTGGGGGCTGGGATGGTAGCTCAGCGGTAGAGTGCCTGCCTTGCCTGCATGAGGCCCTGGGTTTGATCCTCAGCACCACATAGAAAGCAATAAAATAAAGACATTGTATCCATCTACAACTAAAAAAACAAAAAACAGGATATATTGGATCCACGCAATAAGGGACCATACAATGACTGTGGCTGAACAGTATAAACACAAGGGCAACTTGTAAAATTACCCTATAAGTACCTTATAGAGCAAAGCTGCTTGTTTTTTAACCATGTTTCTGTCACCACCACCAACTCCAGTGAATAGTGTCCTTTCTTTATTGATAGTATCTCCAATAGCTCTAGTTACCTTCTTGCCATATTGGTTGTTAAAATTAACTAATCTCAGCTGGTGGGTGTTGGTCTTTGATTCTGGGTCCTGCCTCACCCCTATAGGCCACCTTTTCTTTTTGGGAGATTATTTCTTTGATTCTTTTCAGGTTTGTTTGGCAGCTGTGGGCCTAGTGGGAGATTTGTGTCGTGCCCTGCAATCCAACATCTTACCTTTCTGTGATGAGGTAATGCAGCTGCTGCTAGAGAACTTGGGGGTGAGTGTCTACGCACAATCTGAACAACCAATCTTTGAAGAAAATCTCAGTTGGCAAGAAATGTAAACATTAAGACCATGACAGAAAGCTGTAAGTTCCCACAGCACTGGCTGTAAGCTTACAGGAGAAGGGAATTATTTACCTTCACAGATTCTAAAGGCTACAAAATTAATTGAAGGAATGTGTTCTCTACTTGTAGAAAAAAAATTGTAGAAAAAAATAACAGTGAAGTATAAAGGAAAAACAATTTATTTCTTCAGCAATAATCATTAACTTTTGTGTGTGTCCAAAGATTCTTGAGTCTCTGGATCAAATTTTTATGTTAATTCACTTTTTCTTTTTCTTTCGTATCAGAATGAGAATGTGCACAGGTCTGTGAAACCTCAGATTCTGTCTGTGTTTGGTGATATTGCCCTTGCTATTGGTGGAGAGTTTAAAAAATACCTAGAGGTCGTATTGAATACTCTTCAGCAGGCCTCCCAAGCCCAGGTGGACAAGGTAAGCTTGAAGCTGTCTTGGTAATCGGTAAGTCCAGCTCTAAATGGAGAAGAGAGACTATTTACAAACACACCATTAAAGGTGATCAGTGGCTGCATGGTGATACACACCTGTAATCCCACTGACTCGGGAGGTGAGGCAGGAAGACTGAAAATTCAAGGCCAACTTGGGCAACTTAGTAAGACCCTGTCTCAAAATAAAAAGGGATAAGGATGTAGCTCAGTGGTAGAGTGTCCCTAGGTTCAGTCCCCATACCACAAGAAATATATATAATTGGTGTAATGGAGGTTCTATTCTTTGTCTCTTCCAGTCTGACTATGACATGGTGGATTATCTGAATGAACTAAGAGAAGGCTGCTTGGAAGCCTATACTGGAATCGTCCAGGGATTAAAGGGAGATCAGGAGAACGTACACCGTTGAGTATACAACCCAGCTCCTTAAGTTCACCTCCTTAAGTTCACCTATCTGGTGATAGCCAGATGGGCTATCTCTGCTGGTTGCTTTCTGTACCAACCATGAATGGTTGATACACAACTACCCCCATAGTGTTTCTATTACTATTGGGGGAAATATTTGTTCTTTACCTCTTTGCCATTGAAGGTTCCAGAAGAAAAAGTTCCATTTGTTCCTTGTACATTATATCTAATTATTATTTGTTTCTTTTGTTGATTTGAAAAATGACATTGTAATCTTTGGTGCCACTCTGCAGCTGGTTGTCTAGCTCAAACCTGATGGGTAGAATAGCTGGAAACTTAGAAAAGAGATGTGGTCCTGCCAAATTCAGGGCAACTTTATCAGACCTCCTCTTTTCTTTTATAGCGGATGTGATGCTGGTACAACCCAGAGTAGAATTTATTCTGTCCTTCATTGACCACATTGCTGGGGATGAGGATCATACAGATGGAGTAGTAGCCTGTGCTGCTGGACTGATAGGGTAAGTTATACTTGCTTCCAATAGCTGAATATTCTCATGCAAAATGAGAAACATGTAGGAAAGAATCTTGAGAGACACACAGATGACAATAATCTACTTCTCAGAGCAGATTCAGGAGTTTGTTGTCATCTTGGGGATCAAACCCAGAGCCAATAATCCATCATCGAGGAAATAGTAGAACTTATAGTATCTCTTTTGGGTATTCATAAATGATAATTCATTCCAGACCCTCCAGAGCTCTGTAATTTCTTCCAACTAAATTCTGGTGTTGATCAACAAATTACCTATTTAGTGTCTTCTGAGGGTTTCTGATGCATTGTTAGGGGAACATTGGTCTTGAGCCCAAAGATCTGGATTCTAGTTGTGATTTTTACAGTGAATTAGCTGTTTAACCTTGGACAAATTATCCTAATTTATATCTAAAAGCTCTTCTAGTTTTAAAAAGTAGGTGAATGCAGGGCTGGAGTTGTAGCTCAGCGGTAGAGCACTTACCTTGCAGGTGTAAGGCACTGGGTTTGATCCTAACACCACATAAAAATAAATAAAGGTATTGAGTCCATATATAACTAAAAAAAAACTTAAAAAAAAAAAGCAGGTGAATGCTAAGAAGTCATATTTAACTCAGCAGTGGTTTGGCAGGTTAAAAACATGGTTCCTGGAGTTCATTCTCAAGTGGGTCTATT
Organism: Geosciurus inauris; assembly: GCA_004024805.1. Taxonomy (NCBI): domain Eukaryota; kingdom Metazoa; phylum Chordata; class Mammalia; order Rodentia; family Sciuridae; genus Geosciurus; species Geosciurus inauris. Next base: position 42,023 of record PVHX01008902.1, read on the forward strand.
CTGCACAGGGACTTATGTACAGCATTTGGGAAAGATGTACTGAAATTAGTAGAAGCTAGGCCAATGATCCATGAACTGTTAACTGAAGGACGGAGATCAAAGACTAACAAAGCAAAAACCCTTGCTACATGGGCCACAAAAGAACTGAGAAAACTGAAGAACCAAGCTTGGTAAGATTTGGTCACCACTTTTCTTTCTTTAGGTTTCTTGGGAGGAGGTACATTTTCTTTAAGCTGTTCTGGCAGGTGCTGGTAATCTATTGGTACGCTTTCCCATATAGGTGATTCTGAGCCAGACCTTTGTTCCTCAGCCTTGTGCTAGGGGAAGAGTCAGGCAATCACATTTTCCTTGAGCCAAATATTTGATTGATTATGATGCTGGAAAATAGAACTTTTTTTGGTACTAGAGATTGAACCCAGGGGTACTCCAACACTGAGCTACATCCCCTGCCCTTTTTTATTTTTTATTTTGAGACGGTCTCAGTTGCTAAGGCTGGCTTTGAATTTGCCATGTTCCTACCGTAGTCTTCTGAGTCACTAAAATTATAGGCATACACCACCCCCCTGCCAAGAGAACTTTTTGTATTTTTTGTGGTTTTGTTTGTTTTTTGGGTTCTGGGGATTTAATCCAGAAGCAGTTTACCACTGAGCTACATCCCCAACCCTTTTTGCGTTTTATTTTGAGACAAGTTCTCACTAAGAACTTCACAAAGTTGCTGAGGCTAGCCTTGAACTTGCCATCCTCCTGAATCAGCTTCCTGAGTCACTGGGATTATAGACACGTGCCACAGCACCTGGTTAGAATAGAACTTTCATAACTAAAATTCCCAAAACATTGAGACCCTAATAAAGCTATTGATAGAGGCATTCTCCCATAATCCTCTT
>PVHX01008902.1:43006-54821 GCA_004024805.1 Geosciurus inauris
GTACCGGGGATTGAACTCAGGGGCACTCGACCACTGAGCCACATCCCCAGCCCTATTTTGTGTTTTATGTAGAGACAGGGTCTCACTGAGTTGCTTAGTGCCTCGCCATTGCTGAGGCTGGCTTTGAACTCGCGATTCTCCTGTCTCAGCCTCCCTGAGTGCTGGGATTACAGGCTTGAGCCACCGCGCCCGGCTCCATAATCCTCTTTTCTACTCCCTTCCCCATTCCCTGTTTTCCTCCCAACACGGGGATCAGGCCCAGGGCCTTGTGCCTACTAGACAAACATTCCAAGATATTGCCAAGCTCCATAGAAGATACCTGAGACCCCTGCTTTGGAATATAGGTTGGTTGGTTTGCTCTCAGCAACTTACTATGTAGATCTCAATAAAAGTGGCTTTTTTTTTTTTTTTTTTTTGGTACTGGGGATTGAACTCAGGGGTACTTGACCACTGAGCCACATCCCCAGCCCTGTTTTGTGTTTTATGTAGAGACAGGGTCTCACTGAGTTGCTTAGCGCCTCGCCGTTGCTGAGGCTGGCTTTGAACTCACAATTCTCCTGTCTCAGCCTCCCTAAGTGCTGGGATTACAGGCTTGCGCCACCATGCCCGGCTAAAATTGACTATTTTTAATTTTCCCACCCACCCCTGATGGATGTGCTAATGGGAACATGGCACATAGGAAGAGAAGGAAAATTATCTGTTCCTGAAGTTGACAGATTCCATTCAGCCTAGGAGCGCCTGGTTGTAGGAATCGGAGGTAGTTTGGCTTTATTGTGAACATATGTGATCTTAGGATTGACCTTTTTCTTCCATCTGTTTTTAGATCTGTTACCATTGGGATGATAACCTGAGACCCCCACTGGAAATCTCCAATCTTTTGAAAAACCCGGAAGTGAGGAGTGTGCACGGATGCTGAATGTTTGGGAATGAGAGGATGAGTGAGTGAGGCTTGAAAACACACCACATTGAAAATCCTGCCACAGCAGCAGCCGCAGCCGCCAACAGCAGCGCTGTTAGTGAGCTAAGTAAGCACTGACTTCGTAGAAAACCATAACATCAGCCATCTTGGAAAAGAAAGAAAGGATGGATTTACTTGCTTACAAAAAAAGCTGTCTCTTCCCAGGGGAGGCTAGAACTAGCTTTTCTGTCTTTTGGCAGTGCCGAGTGGAATGACTGGTTTGGGAGAAGAGGAGGGGACTGGGTTCAGCTGTGGTGCTTTGTTGTAAAAGGCAGCCTGGCCTTTGCTACTGAGGAGAAAGATGGAGCCTGAGTCTCAAGCCCACCTTCGCTGTACCTTTGCCACACGATACTGTACACGTGCAGGCTAGAAGGAGGGTGAGGGATTTTTACAGTCTGAGAATGAGTGTGTGTGAGTGAGGCGGTATCCACATTCTCAACTTCAAGTCATTGCAGTTTCTTTTTCCCAGAAAACAAGGGGTTAGATGTTGCATTTCATAAAACTAACCGAAGTTCTGTCTACTGATGCAGCACAAGACATGTAAAAAAGAAAAAAGAAAAAAAAAAAAAGGAAAGACGCTCTTTAGATTTTGTTTTGTTGGTTTTTTTGTTTTTTTAATTATTTTAGGGAAAACACTGACGAATGGTCAGAGCTCCTATCCTGATCTTTTCATCAAGGCGCCTTTCCTAATAATATGGTTCAACTGTGAATGTAGAAGTGGGGGGAGGGGGGAGAAAAATAAAACTCTGGAGTTAGAGGATATAGAAAAATAAAAGTACAATTGTTACAAATAAAGAATGCAGACTTCAAAAACAAAAAAAGCCACAACCCAAACCAAAATTTAAATGTTTGAAATTGGCAGCACAAAAGAAAAGATCTCTCCTGACTTGCATCGTGGCGGTCTGAATGCCCCCAGAAAATTGTGCCAAAGAGTTTAGAACACAAGTAACCAATAAAAGTAAATACACACACACACACACACACACACACACACACACACACACACGACAGCAGACTTCAGGTAACTATTTTGGATTGCAAATGAGGATAAATTTAATGTTTAAACAATCTGATAAAATAACCATTTGGAAACTGCTTGGCCTTCTGTTCTCTTTTATTTGATTGACTCCAATGCGGTATTGGTCTCTTGCTGCACTTCAGAACCAACCAACAAAACAAGTGTGTGTGTCTATATGTATGTATAGACACACACACCAGAACTCTCATGATGAAAATGGCACTTGAAAATGGTTATATTTTTCCACTGAAGTTTGAAGATTAATAAAATGTTGTCAAACACTCCCCTGCTCACACATTTTAGTTTTTTTTTTTTTTTTTTTTTTTTTAAGTGTAATGTGCTGTGATTACCATAAACCAGAATCATTTTCCCTTTTACAAGGGAACAGGGCACCCTGAATTTTAGACTTTCAGCAATAAGAAGGGATGTTGGTGAGCTTTGATCCCCTTTTGGTTTTTGCAGATACTAGGGAGTTTCGCTGGCATTTGAATATGCTGTTTTCAAAAAAACCAAGGAAGGTTCAGATTGCTTCCTGGTAGTCTGAGGATTAAAAAGCAAGACCCACTTTCATTCCCACTTTCATTTACATCCTGTAAAAATCATAGGCTTGTTTTTTCCCATCTCCTTTACATCTTCCCTTCCCTGTTCAAGCCTTCCATTCATAAGTGGGATTGGCTCGGTTTTGCCCATCCATATGGCAGTATCTCTAATAGCTCTTGTACAGGGTATCAGATATTGTGCCTTTTGGTGCCAGGTTCAAAGTCAAGTGCCGATCTATGAACCAGTGTACAAAAAAAAAGTTAAAAATCCAGGTGTTTGAAGGAGAGACGCTCCATTGTGAATAGAGAACTCACACCAGCTCCTAAGCCTATTGAGAAGAGGGCCTGGTCCTCTTAATGCCTTGTTTCCATTTTAGTTGTTCCATGAGTGAGGGAGAGAATGATATACTAACCATTCCTGATACTAGGTAGGGTTGGGTCAGGGCTTAGGAAAGGGCAGGAATATTGGGGAAAGAAGAAAAAAATCTGATCATTCCTCAGTGCTACCCATTTCTGTCCTGTGTGGGCTGCTTAGCTAGACAGCAGGAGAATAAAGTACACCAAGAACCATAATGAAAACAAAACCTTCCGTGTTTTGTCGTGTTTTGTTCCAGGGAACCAGTTGATAAGTGCTGTTATTAATGCTTTCTCCCAGATCCATTCAGTGATGGAGAGGAGAAAACGGGCTGGTTGGATTGTGGTCTTGGTGCCTTGCAGTTTTTCTGCACTGGTATGCATTTAATCCTCCTCTTTTCTAGTTACCTTTGGCTAGTGGATTTTCCATAGTCTGGGTATTTGTCCTTAATCAGTTGTACCACCTAAGGCAACTAGATGCAAAATGCATTCTGTCCAATCACTGGGCCTTCCCCCACCCTAGTCTTGGCACATTCCTTTAAGAATGTAGTTACCGTCTGCTTGGGAAGATGTCAGTGTAAATGTGAAGAAAATGGGCATCGGACTAGGCTTTGGTTTGCCACAAGTGGCAGCTGCCTATACCAATTACGTTTAATTTTGCTTTTCATTTTTCCCCATTCCCCTCAGCCCCCCTCTGTTGAAATGTTGAAATGTTAGCTGTCGGAGGCAAGTGTATTATTGCCCTAGGGACTTGTGGAGAAAGGGAGGGGAATCGCCCAGTGTAGTGTTTCAACTTTCAGAACCAAGCAACCTATTTACTCTTACTATTTAAGAAGTGTGTTAGTCTGACTTTAAGAGAAATCCAAACTCCATCAGCTTTTGATAGCATCTTGGTTTTTGAAACAACTTCAATCTGTAATTGGCATTCAGAATGCCCTTGGCATGCCAGTCTGTGTGATGGCATTAAAGACCTGTTAAAACACTTGAGCCCAACTTTATTAACCAAAACTGATACCACCACCTTTATCTTCTAAATAAAGTCCGCTTTATTTTTATTTTCAACACTTCGCTGCTTCAGTTTTTTGTTACAGATTGTGTCACCTCTATAGAGGTGAAGTGAGTGATTTGAAAGAAGCCAGATTGTGATGATAGAGGGTGTGTGTGGTGTGTGCATATGTACATGTGTGTGCACTTGAGAGTGGAAGGACACAAAACTAGAGTGGTGCTTAGTAGCAAAACACTTGCCTACCATGTTCAACCCCCAGCACTGCAAAAAAGAAAGACTGCAGTGTGATGTGAAATAGAAACACTTCACCATGTGAGGAAGGGAGATGGTACTAAACAGGTTTCCTTCTTGGAGAGTGACTTTGAAGCAGTACAGAGATGTCCTTATCTCATGCATGTTTTTCAGGCTAAGAACTGGATATGGCCCATCTAAAAGTTGCTACCTATCTTGCAACATGGCATTTCATTTTCCCTTTTTTTTCCCCAGAAACTTTGAAAGAACACTAGTTTGGGATTTAAACTGGGTTCTTCTACTCTACTGTTGATTAGCATAGTGGCACCAAGTTTGATGTAAACACATACCTTAGTTCATGTTGGGGAAGTAAAATGAAGGCTGACTTTAATACCTTAGCCTCCAGGTGGCCTTTAACCTTTTCTGACTGCAAACCCATCAGAAGAAAATTTTTTTTTTTTTTGTACTGGGGATTGAACTCAGTGGTACTCAACCACTGAGCCACATCCCCAGCCCTGTTTTGTGTTGTATGTGGAGACAGGGTCTCACTGAGTTGCTTAGCACCTCGCTGTTGCTGAAGCTGGCTTTGAACTCACAATTCTCCTGTCTCAGTCTCCCAAAGTGCAGGGATTACAGGCGTACACCACCAAGCCCAGCTCCATCAGAAACTTTTGATCACATACTACCCAAGTGTTTATATACTTGTACCCATGTTATATAATTTTTAAGACAAAAATGGAAATTAAAAAGTTACATGAAGCCGGGTATGATGGCTCACGCTTGTAATCCCAGCACTTAGGGAGGCTGAGACAGGAGAATCACAAGTTCAAAGCCAGCCTCAGCAACAGCAAGCCGCTAAGCAACTCAGTGAGACCCTGTCTCTACATAAAACACGAAATAGGGGGCTGGGATTATGGCGCAGTGGTAGCGTGCTCGCCTAGCACGCATAAGGCACTGGGTTCGATCCTCAGCACCACATAAAAATAAAGATATTCTGTCACCTACAACTAAAAAATAAACATTTAAAAAAAAAAAAACACTTAAAAAAAAAACAAAAACCACGAAATAGGGCTGGAGATGTGGCTCAGTGGTCGAGGACCCCCCACTCTCCGATACCAAAAAAAATTACATAAGTTGTTACATTTCTCTGCCCAACTTTGGAGATTACTGAGTTAGCATATTTTTTACAAGACTGTATAAAATCATATACAACAGCAATTGGCAAGAATATTTCTCTGCTGAAAGTATGCTTCATGGAAAGAATGTTATCAGTTCAAATTGCTCACAAGCAGAGCTTTTCATCAGTGCTTCACTACCAGATGCCCACTTCCAGAAAACTGCAATGTTACATTTCCTTTGATCCTCCTCAAGGGCCCAGCTTAACCTACCTGAATAAAAGATAGTAAAAACTGAAAGGTTTTTTGTTACATTGTTAATTCTCACAGCAACTTTAATGGCCACTATTACTGTTTTAGTGATGAGGAAGAAGGGGCACAAAGATTGAAGTAAGATCAAGGTCAGTTGAGCCAGAAATATCCATGTAAGTCAGAAGATAGCATGGAGCTTCTCACATCCTCACCCTGCATAGCTGCTGGTCAGCACTTTAGCAGTACAAAATAAAGGTCCATGTTCTGTGTACTTAGGATGTGCCATACACTTCCTCACACTATCTAAAAATATATCTTAAGCCAGCTGCACCAGTGATGGGAGGCTGAGGCAGGAGGATCACAAGTTCCAAGCTGGTGTCAGCAACTTAGGCCCTAAGCAATGTAGTGAGACTCTGCCTCAAAAAAAATTTTTTTAAGAAGAACTGGGGGGGCTTGGATTGTAGCTTAGCGGTAGAGCGCTTGCCTCGCATGCGTGAGGCCCTGGGTTCGATCCTCAGCACCATATACAAAGCAATAAAATAAAGACATTGTGTTCATCTACAACTAAAAAAAAAATCTTAAAAAAAAAAAAGAACTGGGGATGTACTTCAATGGCAAATTATCTCCAGTACCAAAAAAGTAAATGGGTAGATACATCTAACTATATATCTTAAAGTTTTCTTTTTTTTGTTTTGATACTGAGGGTTAAATACAGGGCCTCACAGGTTCAGGTGCTCCAATGCTGAGCTACACTTTTAGCCCCTAAACTAACTTATTTGTTACTGGCTTCTCCTACTATAATGTGGGTTCCTGTGCTGGGGGTGTAGCTTAGTGGTATAGCCTAGCATGTATGAGCATTGGGTTCAGTCCCCAGCATCAGCACTGAAAGCAATGGAGGCTTCCTAATGCGGTGACCTTGTCTTTTATTTACCACTGTATACCCAGCTTAGAGCAGTTGTCTGACATACAGCAGACCTTCAATAAATATTTGTTGAACTAATGTCATATCAGTACAGCTCAGGGAGTTTGTGATGGCCTCAATGTTTGAAGGGCAGAGCATCCAGAAACCTGGGAGTGGCAGGGCCTTAGAAGTGGAGTTTCTAACTCCCCTCATTTGCTAAATGACTTCCAGCTAGCCTATTAACCTTGGGGTAATTGGAGGAATGGGGACAAGATTAGTCAGTAAGCATGTATATTGTGTCCACTATATGCATTTACCAGGTGCCAGGCCTAAAATAAGTATGTCACAGTTATAAATTTATTCTTATTACATTATAACAAAGGTACCCTTTTAGTCTCATTTTACAGGTGAGGAAATGGAAGCAAATGGGCTAAAAGCCCTGCCCAAAGTCATGCAGGCTAACAAGCAGTGCTGACACCACAGGTTGTGCCTGTACCCACAAGCCATGTGTGCCAGTGTTGAATGTGAGCTTAGCTATTAATCAGAGCGAACCCTGAACAAAGCATTTTTGGAATTCAATAGCAAAGCCATTTTATGTTCTTTTTTTTTTTTTTTTTTTTTCTTTTTTTCTTTTTGGTACCGGAGATTGAACTCAGGGGCACTCGACCACTGAGCCACATCCCCAGCCCTATTTTCTGTTTTATGTAGAGACAGGGTCTCACTGAGTTGCTTAGCACCTCGCTGTTGCTGAGGCTGGCTTTGAACTTGCGATTCTCTCAGTTGCGAACTTGCGAACTGTCTCAGCCTCCCTTAGTGCTGGGATTGCAGGCTTGAGCCACCGCACCCGGCTGCCATTTTATGTTCTATAAGATCCATCCTGAGCTTTTAACTCAATGGAGGTGTGTGTGTGTGTGACATTTTTAACCTAAAGTCAACTTTCCTCCTGATTGGAGTTTGAACTAAACCATCTCCTTGCACTTCTGTTCCATTTTCCCTCTGAGCTGGAAGCATTTGAGAACGATGGCTGGGGGAGGGGTAGTTGCCTGTGCCTCATGGCCAAAAAAGGCCACTGGGCTGCTGAGTAAGCTCCACATTCCCTCACTAATCTTGCACAGCAAAGCATAGGCAGGAGGCTTAGAAAGCCCAAGCTGGTTCCTCTGCCAAGTGCTCCTTGACCATAGGTTCCCAGCTAGTTGTCCTCTATGTGAAACAGACCTTCTAGTCTAAAGGAAAGTACATCTCAGTTTGGGCAGCAACCTGAGTTCTAGGTGCAGAGGGGCAGCCTGTCACCATCCTAAGAATTAAGAAATGAGCCAGGCATAGTGGCGCAAGCCTGTAATCCCAGCACTTAGGGAGGCTGAGACAAGAGAGTCATGAGCTCAAAGCCAGCCTCAGCAACCTCAGCAATGGCGAGGTGCTAAGCAACTTGGTGAGCCCCTGTCTCTACATAAAACACAAATAGGGCTGGGGATGTGGCTCAGTGGTCGAGTACCCCTGAGTCCAATCCCTGGTACCCCCCCCCCCAAAAAATGACTATGAATAAGCTGTCTACAGCAATGAGCAAGTCTTCTTTTCTGTGCACTGTCCTTCGCAATATTTTAGTCTTTTTGAGTGTGACCTTGGGCAAATTCATCAACTTTATTATTATTATTTTGGTACAGGGATTGAACCCAGGGGTGCTTTACCACTGAGCTACATCCCCAGCCCCTTATTTTTTACTTTTGCTTCGAGCCTTGCTATGTTGCTGAAGCTGGTCTCAAACTTGCAATCTTCCTGCCTCAGCCTCTCAAAATTGTTCAACTTCTCTGACTTATAGTCTCCTTATCTGTGAAACAAGAATCCAAATAATTGCTAATGCACAAAGTTCTTAGCACAGGGCCTTAAACACTACATAATTAATTAATCAACAACTATTTTTATTTATTTATTTATTTATTTACTTACTTACTTATGGTACTGGGGACTGAACTCAGGGGTAGTCAACCTCTGAGCCACATCTCCAGCCCTATTTTGTGTTTTATTTAAAGACAGGGTCTCACTGAGTTGCTTAGTACTTCACTGTTGCTGAGGATGGCTTTGAACTGTCTCAGCCTCCCAGAGTGCTGGGATTACAGGTGTGCGCCACCACACCCAACAACTATTTATATACCAGACCCTGTTCAAGACACTGGAGATACAGCAGCAAACTAAATTTTCTTTCCTAAGGAGCTGTTGTTCTAATGAATAATATGTAGGAAGGGGTCAATAATTCAATATAATTTTTTTTGTAGTGTTAGGGATGGAACCCCCAGATACTAGGCAAATGCTCTACCACTGAGCTATATCCTTAGCGCTGATAGAATTTGGGGGCAGTTGGGTCAGGGATGTAGTTCAAGTTGTTGAGTGCTTGCTGAGCATGTGCAAACTTCTGGGTTCCATCCCCAGTACTGCAAAACAAAAACCAATAAAAATTTAGTTTGGGAGGTAGAAATGAACATAGCTGTGGAGAAAATGAAGCATATATAGAGTTGTAAGCAAAACACAACAAACCCTCTTTCCGCCCAAACCCTGCTAATTCAATTAGAGACCTTGCATAACCTGTACAAGAATTTGGGGAGTTGGAGAAGGAATGTCTTCCCCTGCCGTCCTAACCTCTGGTCAGCTGGGAGACCTGCAATTGCACTTGGAGGCCCAGGATGGTTCTTCAGTGACCCTAATTTCCTAAGGCCTGGAACTCGAGGAGGGGGGTGAAGGTGGCACTGGATCCTGCATTGTCACATGTGTTTAATCAATTTTTCTGCCCGCCAGATTCTATTTGAGTCATCTGGGGTTTTATTTTGATTCAGTCTAACGCCACCTCCTCCTACTCTTTTCAGGCAAGAATGGGACAAGAAAGACTTTCCAGAGCAAAAGTCATGCAAGTGGGAGACCCTCTCTCCCTGATGGCTTCCTAGGTGGAAACTTGCTAAGGCCCTGCTTTCTCTCTTCCCAGTAATGACTGGCAGTTGGTCCTCTCTCACTGCCCCTGGGAAGGCCAGGGAAGAAGGTTTTACTACTGCCTGACAAGTGCTTCACCATGCTTGCCTCTCCCACTTCCACCTCATCTCCCCTTGCCATGCCCCTGGATTCTATCTTTTTCTCTCCACCATGATGAGCCTGGATAGTTATTAGGGGTCTCAGGAGGGACTCAGACCAATCTCCAGCTAGCTCCAACTATCTTGGAGGTGAAGCAATGACTCCCAAGTCACACGGTTTCATTCCTTTATTCACTCAACAAGCTTTTAGGAGTTAACTTAAATGCCATCACATCAGGAGACCTCAGACGACTCTGAAGCAATCCTGTCCTCCTATCCTTTATTTCTGCCCCTTTATTCCTTTTTATCTTTTATCACAATATGTAATTGTCTTAATGATTTGTCTTATTTTTCTGACCCTTTTTTTTTTGGTACTGAGGATTGAACTCAGGGGCACTCAACCACTGAGCCACATCCCCAGCCCTATTTTGTGTTTTATGTAGAGACAGGGTCTCACTGAGTTGCTTAGCGCCTTGCCGTTGCTGGGGCTGGCTTTGAACTCGCGATTCTCCTGTCTCAGCCTCCCTAAGTGCTGGGATTACAGGCTTGAGAGTGTAAGCTCCACGAGGTCAAGAGAGACATGCTCATCACTCCATTCTCAGTGTTCCACACACCATGGGTGTTCAAAAAAAACTTTGCTGAATGAGCGTATAGTGAACAAGTACCCTCAGGGTGCCCAAGGATACAAAGCTGGATGGGACACAGTCTCTGCTCTCAAAATTATCTGTTTGGTGTGATTAACAGAACTAGGAATGAGGAGATCAGGTCTAGATCTGGTGAGGAGGGGAGGAGGGGCATATTACGGCACTTACATCAGGCCTAATCTCTGTCAGGGGTTTTTATCCCCCAGCTGCCAGGACAGAACCATTTGGCTCCATCTCGCCAGGTGACTTTATTTAGGCCTGTATCCTAAGCATCCAACTAGCAGCAGGGGCTGATGACATCCTAGAGTGTGCTCAGAGGGTACTTGGACCTGCCTTTTCCAGCAAGGGACAGCTTTTCAGTTGATTTTACAGGTTTGTGGCAAAGTCAGTGCTCAATGAGGGTCTCAGAGACAACCCCGTAACACCTTCTGCCCTACCCTCCAATCTTGCCTGGTCTCCTGCTTCAGAAGAGAACTTGCGGAGCACTTAGGAAGGGGACATCTGCCTCACCATTGGATTAGTGGGGAGACACATCCCAGACTTCATATCTAGAGGGTAGGTGGGTCATTCCACATGGCTCAGAGAAACCTGGTGCCTGGGAGGGCAAGGGCTGACCTGCCTTCCCTTTTGGTCTATAAAAGGGAGCAGCCAGCAGGAAAGGCTGCAAGGGAAGCCAGCAGGAGGAGGAGGAGGAGGAGGAAGCCAGTGAGAAAATCCTTTGAAGAGAGCTCTTGCTGGCGGTCCTGGGGGGCGCAGTTTATCCTAGTCCAGTCTTCTCCCCACAGTGAAGATGAGAGTTGCTGTTGCTTTTCAAAGCTCACAGGAGGCAAGAGACCTTTTCTTTCATCCTCCCCCTCTCAAACACAACCCGCCCCAACCAAAAAGGTAGGCTCAGGTTCTTAGCAGCCTTTATAACACAATGCTGACCCCACCAAGAGCCCCCTCCCTGGGCTATGCCCACTTGAAGGGTTTCCTTTCACATCTCTTGAGGATACGTTTTGGCCATAGTCCTCAAATTTCCCCTGGTCATTCCCCACCTGCAGCTAGGCTGACCCTAACTCTGTACATTTTTTAACCTACCAGGGAATTAAAATGACTCATTAACACCTTCCAGTCATTCTCAGGGTACCTTTAGTTCTGATCCCTGTTCTTCCCCCGTAAGGGTGTGGGGTAGAGAATGATATCCAATCTAACTCAGAGGCTAAATAACTTACCAAGGTCACACAGTGGGAAAGTGGCAAAACACACACACACACACACACACACACAAACCCCTTGTGTCTCCTGCCCAGCAGTTTGGCAGAAGCTAAAACAATCTTTGTGGAAAGGGTAAAATACGTTGTTTCTTAATTTCTCTGACCTGTGGGCACTTCTGTGTGATGGGGGTGGGCTGTCCGTCTTCCTAAATGAACATTTGATCTTAGTTCACTCTTACTTTCGAAGTTACAGATTTAACTAATGTCTCCGACTGCACCCTGTGTTCGGTGCCCCCTCCTCCGAGAGCAGAGAAGTAGACAGGTCTAACAATTTTCTTCTCAAATGAGCAAAGACCAAAACCATGCAAACAACCCCACTTTCTCGCACAGTACACAGCCTGGAACCAAACGGGCAAAACACCAGCGGCACCCCTGCACTGTCCGCAGACGCCCCCAACACACGCCACCACGCCACACTGCGCTGCCAGGCGTCGGGAAGGGGGGCGCAGCGCGTCCGGCCGCTCTGCAGGGAGCCGGTGGGCGCCGGG